>VZTJ01011332.1:650022-676425 GCA_013397795.1 Orthonyx spaldingii | reverse complement strand
TTATCCTTATAGATTTTCCTATGCAACTTCAATAGGATATGGTTCCTCTCTTAAAATTTTTAACAGGTTGTTTTTCAAAAAACTGATTTTTTTACACCCAGAATGTAACTAAGATGACTAAAGTGATCCTTCCATATAGACAGATACAGACAGTATAAACACAGTATGCATGACTGGGATTATTCACAACAAAAGGAAAAAAAATAGTGTAAACTCCACAGTGAACAAAAATTTATGAGCAAAAATTTATTACTTTACATCACTGAGAACAAAGTCATCGATTTTAATTTTAAATATACATTAATGTGTTCTTAATAAGAAACACTTCACATATGTGTAAGACTAAAAGTGACAACTCAGAAAGTCTGTTGTTGCTAGAACTTATTTGTCTTGTGGTTTAGTTTGTATTCAAGATTTTCACATATTTACTCCTTGTGTGCTAGTGTTATATTCTGGGTGTTAGAAGCCACTATTCCCCACAATTCCTCTTTTATTTATTAGAATTAGAAAGAACACAGATTGTAATAGCTTTAAATATTAAAAAATTGAAGTATTTTTTCAATATACATATGTTTATTATAAACTATTAAAAATAAAATTAGCAATACACCTTCCTCTTATTTGATAAAATTAAATGCAAAATACTGAAATATAAAATGAAATAATAATCTGAAAGCTACATATCTTATTTTTCCATTTAGTTTTTATAGTCATAAAGAAACATTAAATAAAAGGTGATGGGACACACCACTCATAGCATTCTGTTTTGGATTGCTGGAATAGGAGCTGAATGTTACTAGGTAGTTTCACACAGAAACTTGGCTCCTATCAGTGTTGTCTAATTCAGAAAGAGAAAGTACTGAACATTCCCAGAATTGTTCATCTATATTTTGAAATGAAGTGTCCATTGCTGTATGTGATTCTCACATTGTTTACAATGAATTAGCACTGGAATTGTTTTGGAAAGAAATGAGTGCATTTGGACACTAATCAGAAAAACTATAATCATGAGCAAGTAGGAAAAGTATAAACATATTTGTACAGGAAACCTGATTTAAGAGAAAATATATCTAAGCAGGGTAAAAATACAGAACAAATACGCAGAGCATGATTGTGTGGAAAGGATGATATTTGCATAGTGCATCAATAGCTGAGGTAGATATATAAACATTTTCACTTTTTCAATTCAGAGAAAGAAATTGATATTGACAATATTTGCAAACTGTATTACTTTAATGCTTTTCTGTTGATTTTTTCATCAGATTTGTAATGTCATCATTTGAATTAAAAAGAATAACTAGGTTGCATTTCAAAGAAAAAAATTGTTTAAAGCATGAAGAAATCATTAAATGATTCTTATTTCCATTTAAACATGTGAAAGTGAAATGTGTCTTCAATTTCTAAAACTCCACTTGATTCTTCTTTTGCTTTTTTTCTGCTCAATTAAAGAAGAATAACTCTCCTTTTGAATGAAATAGAGATTTTACTTCCAGTGTGTAGCAGTGAAACAAAAATAGATGAGAACGCTCTGGCTAGTTGTGCATGGAAAAAGAGTGAAATTTTATTCACACAAAACTGTAGCCAATATACAATCAACATTGGTTCTTACCAATTTTTTTGTTCAGTTTCCGTTCCATCCAATAAAAACATCTTGTATATAAAAATTTGATTATATAATGCAACTTACAGGTCTGACAATCTTTATAGATTTTAGTTCCTATAAAGTTCTAAGTACAAAAATATTTGAAAGACATCATTATTTTTTACTGGAGACCATCAATAAACAGGCTTATATGTTGATATGATATTGCAGAAGTAGTGCAAACACCAGCTTTTAATCTACTGAGTATTAGGAAAGCTTCATGCAGTTGAAAGTTACATAAAAATTAACTACTTTTATAGTATTAGTTTTAAATTTCTATCCACATGCTCTTTCCCATTAGAGGGTATTAAATATTTGGAAAAAATTAATTAAACTACGTGACATATACGTTATATATTTCACATTAAATATCATGTCTTCTTTGCAAGGATATATACTTAAGTGTAAAGAAATAATGAGTGCACTGGCATGGTATAAGGAAGTGCTATGTAGACTTACCTGAAGACAGAGCAATATAAACTTGTTAGGATGCCAATACCAGATACAATCTGTAAGACCAATCTATTTTAACAGTGTGGCTGCTGACCTGGGTTTTTGTGGGTTTTTTTTGGTATTTTTGTTGTTTGGATTTATATATTTTTTTAATTTTTTAAAAATTTATTACACTTTTAAATGGGTTAACTCTGATACAGTTCTACATTGTATCAGGCAGACAAAACATAAGTGATATTTTGTCGATAGAGCAGAATTCAACTGGTGTTTTTTGTTTCTTTCGGACAGAAGCAATGGCATGTAGACAGAAGCAGATGTGCACCAGCACATAGGCATATACAAAATGAAACATATCAGCACTGGAATGATACTGACTTCTCCAAATGATATCTGACTGACATTGTTTAATGCTAACATAGCAAAATTGGACACTTCAGAGGAGGTAAAAACACAAATTAAAGACATTTTTAGCATAAACTGAAAACTCTATCTATACTGGTTTATTCTGATTAAAAGTTAAATCCAGCCTTATGTAAAAAAAAAAAAAAAAACAAAACCAAAAACACCTCATTAAAGTTGCCATGAGGTTATCTTTGTAGATGCTGCTGTTACCATTTTCAATCTGCAGCTTAGAGTTTTCCAGAGTAATTTTTGTCTTTGTTTAAATAGGTCAGAGATATCCATCCTACGTATGAGAAATCTGGATGCTTAATTCCAGTCTCAAATAATTCACAGTGCAAAAATGTAAAGTTCTTAACATAAAGATTATTGTGGAAATGCTGACAAACTTTTATCTGGTACTGAAAAGAGAGATTCTGTAACTAGAATTAGGTTAACTGTACTTTATCCTTCCTTATTATGATTGTCTTCATTAAATTAAGACAATAAAGTGAAGCTACCAAAGTATATACAATTGATCTTCACTGATTTAATGTAATTAGCTCTTAATTCTCTCATTAGGTTCTTTGGATCTGTTTAAACTTTGACAGTGATTCAAAAAGATACATTAATTATTACTGTGTACAGTTCAATGCATGCTCCATAGAATCTCAGCAGTGAACACCTATAAGTTCCCCACTCTGTCTCTTTTCTCTGTGTCTGTATTCAATTTCCATGTTTCGAACAACCAAGCATGCAGTCTCAACAGACTCACAAAGTAGGTTAATCATTGCTCTATTATAGCTTGCATACATCCTGGACTTGGTATTTGGCTGATTTATATGAAGCATACGTTTTTTGTTTGGTTTTTTTTTTTGGTCTCTTTTTCAGTGTCTTGGTACATAGAATTGAAAATATCTTTCCGAGAAATGCTCTGTCTTATGGATTTGATCCCATATGCTTAGCAACACCCTTCTTCACACAAGCTTGTATTAGAAATGAAGAATCAAGAGATCTAGTGAGCACATTACTAAGTAAATTTGTTTTGACTGAAAAAAACTGTCCAATATTTAGTAGCATCATATGTAGTGTATATAGTGTAGTTCTGCATCATAGCAGTCAACATTCAGAGAGTCTCCTATTTTTTAGCTGGGTTTTGTTGTTTCCTTATTGACCCTGCAAATTAAAGACATCCATTGTATCAAACTAATTGTGTTTTCCCTGGAGTTAATAGTTTTGAGAACTTGCAAATGTACCTCTTGTATGCAAATGTTGTCTACTAATAAAGGAAGGATATTGCTGTTATTGGGAGAGGTACAGGGCTAAGATATACTAGTGCATGCATTCATGTAAAAACAGGAAGAGGATAAAAAATACAAAATAGAAGATTTCAGAGAAAAATTGTCTCAAATATGTAATCGGAACAAAAAAAGGGTAGAATAATACAGCAATCTTACACTTTTATTAAACCTCTTCCTCCTGTGAATATCAGGAGAGGACAGCTAAAATACGTCAAGTGACAGGACAGCCTAGTTATGAATCTTGAACTGAAAGTAGGAGCCCTTGGGGACCACAAGATGTACTCCACGTGTGCAGCACAGGTTTCTTGAAGTCACACACTCCACAATGTTGCTCTTCCAATGTCCCACCCTATGAAATGTCATGAAATGTCACCTGATGAAACCATGCAGTTTCCCAAAGCCATATTTCAGAGAAATTAATAAAACTGGCAGCACTTTTAATGTGAACAACCTGGTTTTGACAGAGGTATTTTTTTCAGGAAAAAAAAAAAAAAAATCAACTATGCTTTTTTCCTGCAATTTCCTGATCAATCTACCCATAGATAGAGTGAAAAATCTGTCTTATATTAATATCAAAGCATTGAGTTTTAGCCTTCTTTTACTTCTGCAGTGTGATTTTCAGATATAAATTATTCTCGGCATTTCCCAAGGACTTAAGAATTATCATGGATCTATCTTGTGCCTTCTCATGTATCCAGCAGGGACCAGGACTGCATCCTTCAGCAAAACACCACAAATGAGAGATTACATCTAACCATACTCTACAATGTTCATTAAGGTTAAGTCCGATAACTGAATCTCATTAATATCTGTACAAGCATTCAATGCAATTTAATAACATCCATGACTTTTTTCGTTTCCTGGGAAGATGTAACAAAACAAACCCTCATTCTGAGTGAAAAATGTTACTTTTAGAGGCTTTGAATTTGCTCTTTTTAATTTTAACGCACCCTGTTGTTCTTGTATCACAAGTTATTGAATTCAGCAGCGCTGTAAACTCCATGCCTATTTCTTTTGCCAACTTCTTCATTACTTACATTTCTAATATTCATTTTTCTGGCAATAAGTGGATATATAAATTAAATTTTTGACAATACCAGTTATTAAAGGATATGCTATGAATTGGGTTTTTTTATTTCTATGTACTTATAGTAAACTTGGGATTTACTTGAAAATGTAGTAAGAGATGCCACAGAAGTTTGCATGTCTTTTTTCAAAAAATGATCTTTTCCATTTTGAAAGTGATAATAATTATTCTCAAAAAGTCTATGTTAGTACATATCACCTCATGTCACAAGAAAACATCATTTTCAGTTTGAACATCTTGGTATAAAGCCCCAGGACACTAACCCCATATGATACTACAAAGCTAGTAAACAATGATTCAGAGAATGACACCTAAATCACCTCGACTAATTCAAGTTTTATGCTTTTAGCTATGATGCTGAACTAAACCAAAATGCTATCAGTTCCCTTAGAAATCACATGTTCATGTGTGAATTTTTAATAGCAACCGTTGTCATGCAAGTTCAGAACTGCTTCGAAGACCTGGTTTAGTGATCAGCCCTCTGGTAGTTACAGAGACAAATAAGGAGGTCACACACTGAACACTAAAATAACTGCAGTGAATGAATCTATTAAGGTAGATATATTTTGAAGTATAAAAGGTGCTATTAAGACATAAAGAGAAGAAAGAGTAAAACGGAAGCATAAGGAAAAGGTTATAAAACTGCATTGGGAGCATAAAAACCAGAGTCTATATTATACAAATGTTGTAAGGGGTGATTTTCATTTATTTCAGAGCATTTCCCATTAAAATTTTACTGGAAAGAAAATCTTTGGCATTAACTAGTGCTTCTAAAAGACAGTTAATCTCCCATAATTAAAGAGTTGAATTAATCCTTTTTAAAGAGAGAACATCCACCTTGTTCACATTGAATTACTCTTCCGACGATTTTTTAAAAGCAAAGAAATTGTTCAATAAGTATGTGTTCTGTTGAAAATCATCAAATGAAGGAATCTAGAAATTCAGTTTTCTTTATAATGACTTGAAATATGCTATGTCAGATTATCTTTAATATTATCTACCATAACATACAGTGTAAATAGCCTGTATTTATACTCATGGCTATTGCAAAATTGCTGTGCTGTTTTGTTGGCAGTTAGAAATATCAGTTTTCAAGCATTTCTATGTCACTATATAGAATGTCATATAGGAAATGCAACCTGCGTTTTAGATCAATACCACGGGAGGTTAATAAACTTTTTCAATAAGTCTTTCCTCTTGAGTTTTCAGATGCCACCCTCACAATACTGTGAGCTTTCCTCATTGTGAAATGCATGAATTGAAACTGAACTTGTGGAGTTCACACTTAAAAATTAAGTTGCAAGAAAAAGAGTTAGACACTTAAAAATTATTTCATCCAGTATAGTTTCAGCATTGTATTTATGTCTTCCAGCTCCCTCTCGGAAGCTACCATATACAGCAACTCCTAAGTCAGATGCTAAGTTTAAAGAAAACATAAAAATTTGGAAATACGACTGTTACAAACATGTGTGCTCTCTGGTGAAAAATAAGAATTTGAATAAATTCACTTAAATGGTAAAATGCCAGAACATGCCTTGAAGTTAATTAGGAGGATGAATAGTCTGATTGCTAGACACAGGTTTCATATTTTCTTTGCAGATTTTCACAAATCAGTGAAACAGTTAGCAGAGAGCAAGCAAGCACATGCAGCAGCAAATTAGGCTTTATAAAAACCTGTAAGGATGAAGTTAGCATTGGGAAGGTAGATAATGCTGAGGATGATCAGGCACCCAGACAGGAAACAGAAGTTTCTTGTCAAAAAATAACTGTCATTATTAGATTCTAAAATGACTGTATCAATAGATGATTTGGTGACATAATAGTCCTAAAAAGATGGCAAGGGTCAGATATTTGAAATTTGGGATGGAAGACATTATCCCTCTATATTGAAGAAGCGATTTGTGGTAATAAGCTGGGGTGTTAGGGGGTTTTTTTCCTATGTGTTTTTTTCTTTCTTTCTTTTCTTTTTTTCCTTCTTTTCCATTAGCTCCAGGTTCTGGAGTATCTAAATTAATCTGATTATCTAATTAATCTAATCACTATGTGATAATGGCCACAGGTTTTTTTTCAAGCCAAAGAAATGCTTAAATAGGCTTTGGTTTGGTTGTTGTTATGTTTCCTATTACATTAGATTTAGATGAGGTAATGAATAGGTCAGCAAGTAAATTTAGCCCATCCCTGTATTTGCATCTTACTTCAGAATACATCCCGTTGATTTCATTTGAATTCCTTGTGGAACTACAGTAGTCCAGTCTGAATGTGCATCAGTTAGGAAGATAAAATCCTAATTCCCAGAACTCTCCTTACATATGTTTTATATTCATTACATAATCTTTCTTGCTTCTTCTTTCAGTCACAGCATATTACCTAAGCTCACCGGCAAACTCTATACTCTAAATAGTCCCACTGGAATGTGGAAGTACCTTGGATAAACTAGTCTCCTTTTCTTTGCCTTCTGAAAATTAAAACAGCAAAGTACGCGTGAAAGCGGCCTAATTCATGCATCAAACAGCAGGTCCCTGCATTTAAAACATGGCTTGTTTCTTCATCTTTCTTCCTGACTTCTGCATCCTTTTCTGGAAGACATTAATCTTCCACTCTTTAATATAGAATACTGAAGGAAGGGGCACCAATTAAGCCTCTGTTATCTCAGTAAAGACAGGCAATTTCTTCACTAATTGAATTAAAGATTGTGGAGGGCAGCCATTTGCCTCTAATCCAAATTTGTTTCTATAATTAATAAAACATGTCTCTGATGCTGAAAAGTTACAATCATAAACTTAACTAATATTTGACCTCAAGGCAAGATCATTGTTTCTAACACATGGATAAATGTATTTTCAGCAAAGTATATTCAGTAATATCAGCAACTCTGGTCTTGGGGATCTGGTTATGTGTAAGACCAAATTTTCTTAAAAAGAAAGTAGATTACACTAGATGGTAGTATAAACCCTCATAAAAGGATAACTTTCTCACTGAGAGAAACAGCAAATGTAATGCCTAAGGGACACCACTGGATAAATAACGTAGCATATAAAAAGCGAACCTATGCCTTGATACAAGCTTCACATTGTGTTTGGATGTTGGCACATATGAGGAATCTGAGGCTATATTTTCTTTTATGCTACAGCCATAAAAGAATGAAAATAAAAATATTCCTTTTTTTATTTTGTTCTTCTTTTCCTTTGCATTTTGTTATAAAACTAGGATCACAACTGAGCATGTTCTCTAACATCCCAAACCTCCTACACATTTTTAGTTGCCCATATGGAGGTGTCAGATATAATCTGAAATATGGGATTAGTATCAACGTTTGCAGTTATTACTCTTGTGGCAACCATTTCACAGAAAAGACAGCACACTTCACTGTGTACCGGTGTGTTATTGTCACAGGAGGTGTAGAAAACAGTATGTTTATGCAGCTTCTAAGGTGATATTTTAACTGTGGGATAGAATCACCAGCGATGTTTAAGGAATAAAATAGTCTCCAATCCAGTTAACTATGCTGTTTTCTTATCACTTAGCCAATTTTTAAATCTATTTCCTGAGCTCTAAAGCATTTTCCAACACACCTGTAGAGAAACATGATGCAGTCTTTGTCAGAAACAGTAACTTACAAAGTAACTCTTTTCACTTTTCATTTCCAAGTTAACAAGACTGTTAATTTTATGCCCAAGATTCTTAACTTTAATATATCAACTTTATGATTTAGGCTTAACACAGAGTACAAAAGATCATAACTCATTTTTATGAAAACATTGGAATGTAGATTACATGATGCACATTTATCTTAGTGGGCACTGGATGAAACTTGAAGTGATGGATTTTTACCTACATTATTTTAGAAATACCAATTAATTTTATATTTAATTAAATGAGGAACACATATTTAAAAATAGGTAGAAGACTTCAAATGAAAACTCTACAGATTAGCACTGAATGTTCATACTATAAATTTTCTTCATGAATATTCAATTAAATGGCACAAACTCCACAAGCTCGCAGTTTTCTTGCTTTCCAAAGGTCTCTAAAAATAAAAGACCTAATTTGCTAAAATAATAGTTAGAGGTTTATGCTTTATATTAAAGATGCCAAGAGTATTACATTGGTATTTTATTGGGGTAAAGTCATGGTGATTTAGGCCTGAAAAATTTTAAAGCCTATTGAATTTGTTTCATTAAGCAAAAAGTCTAAACATCTGAAGAAATAACTTCAATATAATATCACAGGACATACAGAGACACACATCCAAGCCCTGACAGCTTGCTTGGAAGCCTCTCGCTATGTAGTACACCACTCTTCTTTCTCATGAAGGAATATAGAGTGAAACTAACACTGCAATTAATGAAAATACAATGTCCAACATTTGCAGTATTAAAAAGTTCATTCAAAGACAGGAAAAAAAATGAGTTCAGAAACACAAACTAAAGGGAGAAAAAAAAAATTAAAATGAAAAAAATTGACCCACTGAATACAGTTACTGGAAAACAGAGGTTTAACTTCTTAGCCAGTGTAAATCAGCACAGCTTCCCTGGCATGAATAGATCATTGCCAGTAAATCCAAGATTTGGGAAAAAAGACAAAAAGGTTACTATGGAGGAAATGAAAGGATTAGAACAATAGAAGATTCAGAAACATCCTTTGTTTCATTGCATACATATCTGTGCTTCTTGAATATATGGGTGTGCATTTGAAACCAGATGTAAAGTTTAGATTTAGTATTTTTTTAACATTTTTAGTATTTGGATAACTTGAAAACACGTGGTCCAAGTGGAGAACTATCAGTGTTTTTAAAAATGTGGAAAATTCTTGAAGAATATACTTTCTTCTCAGAAAAAGGCAAAGTGAAATAAAAGTGCTGTAAAGAATATCCACCTCTGCACTGACAAAATAAATAAATCAAAACATGATCGTATGTTGGCAGAAATAGCATTGTCATATAATTTCCAACTGTTGCATACTTGATCTGAATTCTGGTCAGAAAGCCACACTAGGTTGCTATTCTGGCAGACTATGCCCATTATGTGTCTCAGTGTTCAACGGGAAACTATGATAAGCATCAAAGACCAGAGAGTTGATGAGATCATGAATAAAGGTTTTCCTACTGTGAAATGTTTACCCTTCTCATTGCGGGGAAGACAACTTGGATAAAATAGGCAAGCCACTATTATATGACTAATAAATATAACATCAGATTACATCCACTCATTCTGGGAACAAATTTTATTTCTTTCTAAGATGTGATAAATCACAGAATGACAGAATATCCTGAGCTGGAAGGGGCCCACAAGGACCACTGAAGTCCAACTTCTGGCATTGCCCAGGACAGCCCAAGGAACCACACCATGTGCTGAGTTCATTGTCCAAATGTTTCTTGAACTCAGACAGACTTGCTTTGACCACTCCCTGGGGAGTCTCTTCCAGTGCCCAGTTACCCTCTGGGTGAAGAACCTTTTCCTAATACCAGCCTAAACATCCACTGACACAGCTTCTGGCCATTCCCTTGGATCACCAGAGAGAAAAGATCAGTGTTCTGCCGCTACTCTTCCTGCCATGAGAAAGTTGCATAACTGCAATGAGGTCTCTCCTCAGCCTCCTCTTCTCCAGATTGAAGAAATCAAGTGACCTCACCACTCCTCGTATGACTTCCTCTCTAGGCCCTTCACCACTTTAATCACCTTCCCAATCACGCCCTTTAGGTGCTTTCTAATAGGTTTACATCTTATATTGCAGTGTCCAAAACTGATCACAGGACTTGAGATGAGGCCGCAGAGTAGTGTGGGACAATCCTCTCCCTTGCCAAGCTGGTGATGTTGTGCCTGATGCGCCTCAGGACACGGTTGGCCCTCCTGGCTCCCAGAGCACTGCAGGCTCATGCTCAGCTTTCCATCAGCCAGGACCCCCAGATCCCTTTCCATGGAGCTGCTTTCCAGCATCTCCTTCCCCAGTCTGTCCGTACATCCAGGGTTGCCCCATCCCAGGTACAGAATCTGCCACTCGTCTTTGTTAAGCATCTTACAGCTGGCGATTGCCCAGACCTCTAATTTGTCCATGTCTCTCTGTAGGGCCTCTCTGCCTTCAAAGGAGTCAACAGCTTCTCCAAATTTAGTATGGTGTGTAAATTTAGTAACCCTTGAAGTCCTTCATCGGGGTCATTAAATGAAAGCGTTGAAGAGAACTAGCCCTGAGATGGAGCCCTGCATAAGCCCACTAGTGCCAAGTGCCAGCCTGATGTAACTCCATTTATTTTAACCCTTTGTGCCAGTTATTCACCCATTACATTAAGTACTTATCCAGGAAATGTCTGTTTTCTCATGTATATGTAACCAATATAGGTAACAAATTAAAAATATATAAGAAGCCTTTCAGTCTGACTACAGTGCCCCTTACAATTCTTACATGATCTGTTTCCAGTTATTACACTTACACTAAAATCTCTTATTAGAAAGCAGTGCTCTTCATTTTCATGTAAACATGTATGCAGAGATGTTAATCTTCAGTATTCTTTCTTCTCTGAAATTACTGAAGGACATTTGGCATGACAGCCTTATAGTGTCTGTGTGTTGGTGGTACCAGCAATAGCAACATTTATGAATATAGATACTTCTGTTCTCTGCATCTACAGGATTTATATGTATGCTTGTTAGGAAATAATTGCAGACCTTGAGCAGGTTTTATTGTGCTCTTATTTACTCTCACACAAACTATTGGTATTGAAACATCTGCTGTTCTTTTCTTCTGCTCAGTTCTTGTCTGAAAAAAACTTACTAGTTTTATCTGTTTTATCTGTGATAATCCCAGGAGTAACGCAGAAACTGAGAGCAACTGCCACCCAGCTGGTCTTCAACATCCTCATGAGGGGAAATGGAGGGGTAAGTATGATCTCTTTGCTCTCGTGACCACAGACACAGCTCGAGGAAATGGCACAAAGCTGAGTCTGGGGAGGTTTGGGTTGAATATCAGGAAAAAGTGTTTTACCCAGAGTGTGGCTGAGCACTGGAACAGGCTCCCCAGGGAAGTGGTCACAGCACCAAGTCTGACAGAGTTCAAAAAGGGTTTGGACAATGCTCTCAAACACGTGGTGTGACTCTTGGGGAGTCCTGCACAGGCATAGGATTTGCACTCAATGATCCTGAGGGGTCCCTTCCAACTCATCATTTTCTATGATTCTACATGCCAAACTCAAGAGTCTTACATCACTCTTTCTAGCCCTTGGCTCCAGCAGTCTTGGATCTGTATTGATTCAGATACAAAAAAAAAGAAGATGTAAGATATCCTCGTTCAGTGTGTGGACAAGCAGTTAAATTCTTTTCTCAAGAAGTGAGATACAGGGGCTCACAGACTTTTGGCCTATGGAAAACAATATTAAAACAAGAGTCCTGCTTGCAGAGTGAATATTTTTTCCAATATATTGATATGTAAAAATTGTGAGATAATAGTTGTGATGCACTGGATTCAGAATATAGGTCTTCAGAACATTTATAAGGATATTAAGCAGGTTGAAGTTAATCACATGGTGACAATAAACAACACTGCTAAAGCAAAAGATTTATTCCTGGATAGTATTTGCTCCTGGTACTCAAACCCCAAGGTTAGTCTACCTTTTAGATATAGGTATTGTAGATGAATCTCTTGGTATTAAGCAATAAAATTTCACCAAAACCCCATTTTAGGAAAATCAAGTAGGAATTCTGGATATAATTTCTGTTGCCTGTTCATCCAGTAACCTGTTAAGTTGCTCTCAGCTATCTTTTCATATTGTCTCTGCAGAGAGTTTCAAAAAAACCTTGATTCAGTACTGTTTTCTGTGAAACATCCAGTTTAAATTATTTCCAGCCTTGGCGCTACTGTGATAAAATTCTTTGTTGCTTTTTTGTGGCTTTGCTTAGAACACGATGCTCCCACATTTGGTGAGGCTTTGCCAAAGCCACATGTGTCTGTTGGCTGGTTGGACAGTAGAAAATAGAAAGATCCTTCAATCAAAAGAATTGAGAAAAGCAACTTAGGTTGAAGATTTTCAATTTGTTTCCATTTTCATTTTGGTCTAAGTTAGACCACTTAGGGTGGTGTTCTGGCCCACTGGAGGCTGTTTGATCACTTGGACTACAGTCAATACATTCTTGTGTGTGCTTAGAGTTTTGCTTGCTTGCCAAATGCATCACTACAACCTGTTAGACCTTGAACCTGTGCTGGGCACAGCAACGTGGCCTGACAGTGCCTGTTGATGAGTGCAATGTACGTGCTGCACATGCGTATTAAAGTTATGTGCTTGCTATTTATTCACCCTTACTTTTCTTTCCCTAATGCATTTCTTACATCATGCAGTGCAATGGAAACATGTCCAACTTGTAGCAGCAGTTACAACAAATCAAGTGATTCCAGACTTAAATATTGTATTTTTAAATAATGAAGGATGTAATAACAATATTATAAACACATTACACAAATCAGTGTTTCATCAGTATCTTGAATATATCATTCTCTATAGCTTTTAAGTCTGAAGGCAGTTGTGAGGCTGCTTATGTTTGTCACTCTTTTATTATCTCTGTTATATCTTTTTACTATCACAATGCGAATTAACTTAAGAAGTAGGCAAATTGGGTTTTTTTAAATGAAGAAAAATCTGGAAGTAGTAGTTTTCCATCTTAAGACAATGAAAGTGTTTGTCTGCAGCTATGAAGACAGGACATAACTAAAAAAATCACTAACAATGGTTGTGAAAACATATGTGAGCAACGTTGAGATATAGCTCTTTTTAAATTCAGTTTCTACTTTTACACAGCCAGAAATACCAAAGATCCAATGCAATCTACTGAAAACAGAATACTCTCTCATGTCATACTAAAAACACAGCTGAAATTTGCTTTCATGCAACCATAATCCAAGCTGCAAAACATTTCAAACACAGGGATAAAAGACAATTCCTGCCATGATTAGCTTGTTTTTTATGCATAAAACTAGTCATAAGAGGTAGATAAACAAAAAAAATTCAAAGACCTATTGTCTAAATCAACGTGTGGTAGGAATGTGTACATCAGCAAAAGGATACTAACATTTTTCATAAGCATTATGATGCAGAATTTTAAGGGGAGAGATGAAATATGGTAACAGTCAGCTGGTCTGAAAATATTTCTGAGACACTCCTCCCATATCTGAGAGGTAGCATGAAGCTTATTTGAAAATGTAACAAATAGTGGCGCACCCATCTGGGGTGTGAGGTGACATTTTACCATAAATAAGGTATGATAGCTGGGTGTTTCAAGGTTGTTAAGGTCCGTGAAAATGAAGGAAAGTGGATTATGCTTGATTGTGAAGAGATGATGAAGTAGATGATGGAAAAATTTTAAAAGGGAGCACAAGCCAGAAAAAAGTAAATGGATAAATATAAGTAGCTCAGGACTTACCAGTGGATGTCAAACCAGGGAGAAAATATTGTTTTAACTGAAAAGCATTATGTAAGTATCTAGACAAGAGCTTTAGCTCTGTAATTTGCAAAAAAACTACACCTTAAACTACGGCAAACAAAACTGGGCACTGAAGAGCCAGAGTGCTATCAAACACAAAATAGCACTTTAAAAGTGAGCTGCTGTCATGGCACTATATGAGCAGTTCTTTAGAGCCATTGCTGGGACTGATACCAAGAGATGATGTAATGGGAGTGACTCTCCTTTGTCAGGTAAGAAAATTGTACTGAAACCATAAGCAATGAAAGGCTAATTTGACTGTGAATTGTTCTTGTGCATCATATTTTCTGTAGAAAAAGGCCCTGGAAGAACAAAAGTAAGGAATTGGAAGTGGAAGGTGGAAGGAAAAAGTGCACTCACTTCCTGTTCTTTGAAAGACTAACTGTTTTACATGGCTGAAGAGTGACCAGGAAGGGAGGGAGTCAAGAAATGAAAATCATGCAAGTTTTCAGGAAGATCTTGGCTAATGTCACTGAAGGCAGTTGATCAGTCAGGTAGCATAAAAGGGCCATAATTGTGCTGAATTTGGCTAGGTTTCAAAACCATAGGAAGAATATCCTTGTGTCAACTGAATAAGTGATTACATAGATTTAGTCCTTCTTAAATTCTATCACTCTTACTGTTCTTAGTAATACAGCTTGAATGCATAACTGAAAGGAAATATAGTTGCTATACAGAATTTTTAGACTTTATTATTAATAGTTTTGTTTTGGCTAACTTTCCATTTCTAACTTCTTTCCTCTTTCAGAATGCTTAATTATCACAGGATATTGCACAATAAAGCCAGAATTTACCTTGCCTCTTTTATTAATATGTGTTTGAAAACAGGGATTTGAATTTGAGTCCCTTGATTCCAGCAAAATACAGTTCAGTTGGACTCAATGCAGTTAAATATCTTTTTGCACTTTAATTGTTCTATGATTCTATGAAATTTGTGTTTTAAAATTTTAGAATAATATCCAAAAATGATACAAAAGAGATGGAAAATCCTTTCTGATGCCTGCTTTTGGGGTAGTGCGTCCACAGCAGGCCCACTAGTGATATTACCTCTTTCTTTTAAGTCAACAAAATCTCATCTTTAGAAAAAGCTCTGGAGGATTGACCTATAACTGACTATAGCTAACTGACTATTCAAGAAGACTATCTGAAACATTAAATAAAAAGAAATTTTTCAGCAGAACTTTTAGGAAAAGACAGTCTTTTGAACAAGAAGATCCCATAGGAAAATATACTTCTCTGGCTATATCAGCTTGTATTTCATATGCAATGTAATAAGCATCCACAAGCAGGCAGAAATCTTTAGCACCAAACCAAACCAAACCAAACCAATAGAACTTTAATGTACTGCTGAAATACTAGGAATGAAGAGATAATTTCATAGTACCAGTTCCTAGGGTTTTCGGGTGTGTTATTTTTGCGTTACCAGCAAAACAAAAAGTCATGGTACAGATTTCTGCAGGTTTTTGTGTGTCTACAGTGCAATTTTAGTAGAATTTACCATAGGACTGATAAACCTAGATTCAGTGGTAGTCTGGCATTTGAGCTACTGTAGTTATTAATCATCTTCAGAAATCTGGTCCATAGTATTTTCCTTGGTTACAGATCTCATAAGTGCTGTGTTTGTTATCTCAAAAACCAAAATACTGTAAGTTTTTATGCATCTTTTCTTTCTGTATTTCAATACTATTGAAATGTAACAGCTAGTCCAGAGTACATATGCTCATTTCTTATTTTAATTTTTTTTCCAGAAAAAACTTACTCTATGACTCTGCACCTGTTGCCTTTTCATTTCTAGATAAAAATGATCATGAGGTAGGTAAATGTTTGAGTATGACATGCCTTTGCATCCATCCCTCTCAGACATTGTACCAGTAAAGATGGGTCTTTTAATTTTCCCTTTGGATCCTCTGGTCCAGTGGAAAGTGACTCTGCCCATGGCAAAAGGGTTGCCATGATCTTTAAGGTCCTTTCCAACTCACCCCATTCTACGATTTTATTAAAAGTCCATTGTGAAATGGCCAGTATTGACCAATTTTATATTTCTTTTTCAATAGAAATATTTTTCCCTCCAAAAACCAGATTGGGAGCAACAGTTTTCCATGTATTTATCACTTTATCTTTCAGCTGTCCCTCTAGCTGGCAATAACTTCTTTTCTGTGCCACTTTGAAGTGCAAATTTTTGATGTTAAAAAGCAACTACAAATGTGTTTCTTAAACAACAGCTGTCCTCTTCTGAGATAAAGTTTGATCCTGGGCAGGCTGTCATGTTAAATTCCAAAACAAAAATCACACTTCATGAGAAAAAATGCTAAATCTACTAATTGCAGCTAAATACTTGCTGGGTGCCAACTCTATTAAACAGTTTTTATAATTCAGGCACTATTTAGCTAAGCAAAAATCAAGTACAACAGCACTGATATAGTTTGTTAAGGTGGAAATTTCAGGTGAGTTTCCAAAGAAATGTTACAGAGAAAATGTTAGCTCCAACTAAAAAGTGAGCATCACTGCCTGGTAGTGGTATTGAATCTATTATATTAGAGCCATAAAACATTTGCAAGAACATAAAATACTGCATTAAATTAGGAGAAAGGCCCAAGGTAAACTTCTAGAAGGAAATACAAAAAAAAACCCAAACAAACCACTGAATCTTTAAGCTCTAATACCAGTTTCAAGAAGTGCAAAGAAACATGACAATTCCATCTGCATTTCCAGATATTCTTTCATAGCTCTTACTCTTATCGTGCCAAATGCTTTGTCAGGTTCAGTTTTCAAGTTCTATCAAATAACATCTAGTCAATATATGGGGTTTTTTTACCTTTTTTCTGTGTTAGTTGCTGTTGTCTGGAACGATTGCACTAAAGTATCTAAGGAACAGAAGAAATGGAAGATTTCCAGATTTCCTATCAATCAGCTTTTTTTTAAATTACCGTAATTTTTTAAACACTGTTTCCTAATAGACTATGTCAGTTGAACTAAATGGAAATATAATAGGGAGAAAGAGGCCAGCAACAAGCTTCACTCAAAGAAAAGTTTTAAAGGTAATATATCTGAACAGCAAATATCATGGCTCAATGCACTACCTGCAGTGCTAGTGTAACTCAATGGATCATTAAATATAGAATATATTTGTGTCTATTTTTTTAGTCTTCATTCTTTTT
The DNA here is from genome assembly GCA_013397795.1 of Orthonyx spaldingii. Classification (NCBI taxonomy): domain Eukaryota; kingdom Metazoa; phylum Chordata; class Aves; order Passeriformes; family Orthonychidae; genus Orthonyx; species Orthonyx spaldingii. The sequence goes on along the minus strand of VZTJ01011332.1, from coordinate 658,942 downwards.
GAGAACCTCTGTAACTGCTCGCACAGTGTGATTAACCCTTTCTCCTGCTTGTGCCCTTTCCTGCATTCTAAATAACCCATGGAGAGATAATCAGTGTCCTGATTAGAAGATAAGCAAATATATGTATAGGAGTGGGACCAATGTCAGTTGCAATTAAGCAAACCACAAATTGCCATCTCATTTAAAATTTCTCAATTGTGCTTATTATCTGAAAATTACTCTCGTTAAATAGTCTTTAAATATCACAGAATCACATAATAGTTGGGGTTGGAAGGTGATTATGTATTTCAACTCCCCTGCTAAAGCAGGTTCATCTAGAGTGGGTGGCACAGGATCATGACCAAGCAGATTTTTAACATCTTCAGAGAAAAGTTAGTTTCCATAGTTACTTCTAAAATTCTACCCAAGTGAATTCATTGCATCCATATCTATCTATCTATCTATCTATCTATCTATCTATCTATCTATCTATCTATCTATCTATCTATCTGTCTATGTATCTATCTATCATCTATCTACCTAATATTTGTGAAATTTTATACTAGCTTCTTTGACATTTTGATGTCTGCATGACTCTAGTCTTGAAAAGGAGCATTTTATTCATGTTGATTCAGGATTAGCCACAGATGAAGGCTCAGATCAGAACTGTATCACTGTAGCAAGAGGTTCATCCAGTCCTAGTCTTTATCAAACTTCTCTTTTAAAGAAAGGATGGTTATGAACTTTCATAAACCTGGAAAAGAGACAAAACTCTTGTTTAAGTTGTGTGCACACAGAGAATATGGTGCATTTTCCCTGTGGTTCACTGGTATTTACTTGTGATATTTTTCTTTTGTTAGAAAGATAAAGAATTAATTTAATAATACTTATTGTGAGATTGTAAAAATTATTTTACCTTAATTTTGAGATGTTTACATTGAGAAATTTTAATAATGTTACATCTTACATTACAATCCTCTGCATATTTCCCCCAATCTTTTCTTATGCATCTTAAATATGACATTAAAGAAAAAGAAAAGAAACAGAAAAGGACAAAAGGAAAAGAAAAAGGAATCTATATATCTTTATATAAAGGGCTATACAAATATCCTCATATGGAAGACGTGAGAGTAACACTGGAATGTTATGAAAGTATGGAAATAAAGGAAGGTCAAAGGAACTGTCTTAGACGGAGTAAAAAGAAATGTAGTAAAGTTATTTTTTATGCAACTAGGCTCTATTTTAACTTACTGCATTATGTGTATTTTAATTTTAAAACATTGTCTCAGATGGCCCAGGAATATAATTCCTAAAATTAACCTTTTTGTGATAATGAGTTGCCAATGATATTACGTATGTAGATGCTGAAGACTGGTCAAATGTTTCACCACCAGGGATGTCTTTTTCCCAGCAGGATTTAAGTAATATTAACAGAGCAAGATAAATACTTCATTGTTCTATAACATGCTCTGGTGAAACTATTCAGGCTGCCAAACCAATGCTGAATATGTGGGAAATGTGTGTTTTTGAAAGTAATACACAAAAGTAATCAAGAACAAAGAATTCTTTTAGTTATACGCAGTTGGGGAGTATGCTCAGAGTAAGCACGAACATTCTGTAAGACCAAGGAGACGTACTTGTTTTACTCCTTCTCCTGTATCATTGGCAGGACAGACTGTGCTCAGATTGCATCAAACATTGCAGCTTCAGTAATGGCTAAGTTCATTAGAAGGATACTTCACCAGACTAATAAAGGAGCCTCTTCTTCAGCAGACTGCATCTTTGCTGATCAGGAAAATAGATGGCCCATAGCACAACTTTCAGGAGTTAGCCTGATTGGCAAAGGAAAGGAGTGTGAAAGAGTTGAGATTTGTCTGATTATTTATTAATAGCAGTAGACAGCAAGAACTCTTCTTTGCAGGGCACATTCTCATTCTAGCTTAGAAAAGATTTTTTTGCAAATATGTTTTTGTCCTAAAACATATATTGACAGTCTTGTTCTTATAAAATAAAGAAAGATGCCGACATTGTTTTTCAAAACACTTGTCTGGAATATGTTTGAAGTTAAGATAATAGCTGCTTTGCAAGGCTCAGCTAAAGCAAATATTGCATTTTTTATTAAGTTTATTCCTGTGAATATTTATGCATACACATAGAAACTAAAAATTTAGTGCAACATAATTACCTGAGCTGGAAATAGTGCAGTTTGGAATTAAATCAATGCATGTTCATTTTGATCCGACAGGTTAATTAATTAATTAATTAAGTTTAGGAGGGTATTAAATAATTTTATTTCATACAAAAAGAGAAAATACTTATATTTCACATAGTAAAATCTACACATTATGAAAATCTTGTAAAAAATCTCATCTATGTTAGCAGGTATATGGACGTGGAAATTATACCTACTTGGTATTGTGAATAAAAGTGTGGCAACAAAGATCCAGTACAGCTTTTAAATAGATGAACAGTGTTGGAATAAAGCCTATTACCTTATGCTTGATGTTGATATAGTATTCTTTGACATTTATAAGGAAAAACTGAAAAGCGATTAATGTCCCAAGCTTAAAGCCTATTTACTGTGTACACTGTTCATATTTACAAGAGCATATATTGCTCCGTGTACCAATTATTAGAAGATAACTTTTTTATGAAAGCATAATCTTCTGTATTTTTCTGAGGATTGTATCCTCAAAATAAAATGAAGTTCACAGCAAAATAAGGTGTGCGTAGTTTTGCAATAGGTGGGCATTTTAACATTTTACCTCTCTGCTGGACCTTCTTAAAATTTTGTAAGATTGGGATTTTGCCTGAAAATATAAACATCTTGACCAAAAGGGTAACAAGACAGAGATAATAAGTCTTAGGGGAAGGAGAAGAAGGAATAAAAGTGTGATAATGACACCAGTCCTTTTGAGAAACATCTTATCTAGAAAACCTGCATTCATATTCTTCTCTTAAAGGTGGGAAAATGCTTGCCATTATATTGAAGGTCTGATTATTCTGTAGGTAGGTCAGATTTTGGCTGATCTTCCTTCAATATTTAAGGCAAATGCATGCAAGCATCTATCTGTATATGCAAACCCACAGATTTGTTTTATAGAAATAATTTCGTGAGCATGAATTTTTTTTGGAGGATACATGGTAAATCACTTCACATCAGTCCACGTCTAATAACCTAACTGTATTTTTTCAGATATAACTGCTCAGTCAACAGACAACTCCTTAAAACATCACACCTCTTTATTTTGCCATATTTCCTGTCACAAGGGTATTTTTCTGAGGTAACTGTCATAAAGACATACATACATATATATGTGTGTAGCCATAGAATATTTTAGGAAGCTATAAGTATTTCATATCAGTATTTCATGTCAGTATTTTAAAACATTACTTTCATAACAGTAGGAAGAGTCAAAATCAAAAACATCTGACTCTATTGGTAAACAATTTAGTTGCCTGTAAATTTTCAGTGTTTTCAATTTGTAGTATTCAGTAATAGTGTCTGTCTTATTTAATACACATAAAAATAGTTTAGAAAAAGAAATTCAAAGTTAATAGTTACATTTACAAATTATAATAACTTTAAGAATTTTTCAATATGAGGGAAAATGCAGCAATGCTTCAAATAAACCAGAATAAATAAGGATCATGGTCTAAAATATTATAAAATTAGACTGATCAGAGAAAAAACTCAGTTCATACAAAATCTGGCATGCAACAATCTGAAAAACAGATAATATCTAATAATATGTGTACTTGGGAAACAGTCATACTGGAATAGACCATGATTTAAATATAAGGTCAAATGCACATAAATTTATAATGAGATATAGCTTCAGTGAGAAAAAATGAAACAAAACAACAAACAATCACTCTGTTTCATTCAACAGAGTGAGAGAACCGTTAAGTGAAGGTGCTGCACAAGTCAAAAAGGGATAAATTCTTATACAATTAAATATTGATGAAAAACAAGAAACACCAAGGTAAATATAACTTTTGTTTTTTGAATATAGCATCAGGATTTGTGCCATCCAAGCTTACAAGTAGAGTTGAAGAACCTCTTTTCCTGAGAAACTATAACAGGAGGTGTGCTGGTATATAAGAAAATGCATTTCTCAAATATAACTTTCTGGATAGTTTTCACGTTTAAGAATTTAGAAGGTACAAAGTTCTCCTTGAACTTTAAAAATTGATGATAAAAAGAGGAAAGAAAAAAAGAAAGGAGATTCAGAAATATATTCTTTGGTATTTGACGGAGATTTTAGTCTGCTAAAATGTTCCCTAAGTTTGTATGGTCAGAATGTTTTCTTTGGCAATGAAAAAGCTCTCTCTGAATTTAAATGACACAATTGCATTGCTTCTGCAATGGTCACAGAAGCTTCAGAGCTTATATTTTGGAGTCCATTAAAAATGTTGAAATATTTCATCTTGAAATGTCTGTATTAATTCTCTTCCTCCACTCCCCCTTCTTCCCAAATGCATTAAAAATTAAAGAAGTTTGAAAGCAGTATTCTTGTGGCTGTGCAAAAGCTTTTATTGGCAGCTTTTGCATTTTCTCTTTAGCAAATGGATTTTTTAAATCTTAATGAACTCTGGATTTGTGACCCACTGCATTATTTCTGCTAAAGAAACAAACCATCTGGACAACACTTCTGCGGGTTTATTTGTATTTATTTAAATTAACAGCAGTGTATGTCATTTTCAACCATAACAAACTCTTTCCATTCAGGTGAATTCTCTGAAGTCTTTAAATTTTATGGCTTGAAGCATTAAAGCTATAGTGAGCACATTGAAACAATTACACTGAAGTAAAGATGATCATAAAACCAAGGCTGTGTGCCTCTCATGTGAAAAGCACTCATGGAAAGAGAAAGAAGGAGAAAAAAGAAAGAGAGAGAGAAAGAGAGAGAGAAAGAGAGAGAGAAAGAAAGAGAGAGAAAGAGAGAGAGAAAGAGAGAAAGGCTGGCCAAGGCAGATGGGGTTCAAAATCTGCTACTACATGCAATTGAGAGGAATAAAATTTGGGAATATTTTGATGACTTTTCACTTAGAATAAGGGTACTGACACAGAATTTAGAACCTGTAAGGTAGTCCTGTGGATATTTCTGTCCTTTATTTAATCTTCAGTTGTGTCACATTCTGAAAGTTTTCCACATGTTAAGCATAGGGATTTAGTATCCCCTGTCATGCTGTCTTGGTTTAAAAGAAAAATATCTGCCAAGGAAGGTGGAAACCTTCGTGTGATGGAAAGATGACCCCTTCCTCCAAATTATTGTGACTTCGAAAATTACAGGGCCTCCAGGAAAAAATACCGGAAAAGGAACAACAGTTCTTTACTAGAATATATATATATGTATGTAATAAGGCAAAACAAACAACAAAACAAACAAATAAACAACAACAACAAAACCCAAAAAACAATACCAGAAGTTTCCCATCTGGTAAGTAGCTCCCCCTTTGGTGTAGTTACGACCACAAGTGGCAGCGGGTGCTGTTGGCTCAGGCGGGGCAGAGAAGGTGCAGTCCCTCCTCCATGGTTCCAGAAGGCCTCCAGTGCCAGCCTGGAAACCTCCCCGGGGATTCGTGGCAGCCTCCGAGAGAGAGAAGGTGCGGGGCTGGATGCCCAGAGCACTCACGTAGCTGGTGGGAGTATCTGAGTGTTGGCGGCTGCCGAGGTCGCCGTCACTAGGGAGCTGGGACCCTCTCTCTCTGGAAAGACGAAGGGGATGAGGGTTTTGGTCTCTCCTGAAAACAGCCACAGAGACAGCGAGGGTCTGTCTTGGTGCTGGTGGCCGCTGATGTTGCAGCCCAAGGGCAGCTGGGACCTTCCCTCCCTCTTGGCAGCAGGCTGACCAGTGGGCAGCAGGAGGGCTCACAGCAGTGCCCAATCCGCCAGCAAGAGAAGTCCAGCACTCAAACCACAGCTGTCTGCCTCCCCTTCAAGCAGGGCAAGAGCTGACTACCCCCAGCTAAGAACTGCCAAAACCCTTCCTCTTCCCTCCCCGAAACCATTTCAGTGGTATGTCAAGGTATTGGGCTACTCCTTTTGTCTCTTAGTCACTGTCTGTGCACCTAGAAAGCCACACCCAGCATCTCCTTGACAACAAAAGGGAAGAAATTCCCTGAGAAACCTAATCCAGGACACGTGTCAGATCATTAATACAGGCCTAGCACAGTAGCTGAGTGACCACACAGATGTGACCTCAACTACTAAGTTGCTATTTTTAAAATAATCCACTTTTTTTTTCAGATCTTTTCTTCTTGATTTCTGTTTTTAATCTTTCCCTACATATTCAGAGAAAATCACAGCAAACATTATTTTATTCAGTTATTGGAAGAAATATTTTGCTGCACATAATGCCATACTCTAGCAGTCATAATGCCTAAACTCACAGACACTTTTACACAACACTACTCCATGATCTCAGGAATTGCATTTTCATCTCCACAATATCTACTAGAAACACTTTTCTCTTGTGTCTTCTATACATTCACACACACACACATAATGGCTTTTTAATTGCACTGAATTATCTAAGATGGAATAAACAAAAATGGACATAAGATATAAGGTTTTATTGTGAGGTGTGAACACATAATGGCAAAATTTTCAGATGATAAACTCCAGTACAGGCCTGTCAAAACTATGTACAAAACCTACAGTTTTAATTGGTCATGAAAACAGGAACTTATACTGAATACAAATTGTTGTGGTTTGAGTTTTTTCCTCACCATCCATAATCAGACCTTTGCATATGGTTTCTACATTTATTTGATGTGCAGAGTGTACATCATCCATCCAAGCTGACACTTTCAGAGGGGAAAAGAAGAGAGTTTGCTTGCTCTGTTGCCTTACAAAAGGTGTTGGTCCTCTCTGGGTACTTTGATGGCTAAAATGACAGTGTTATATCTGGGTTATCCTTGCTTCAGCAATACCTGCTTTTATGCCATGATAACATGGAGGACTGGAAGACGAGTGGAGCCAACCATAGGTGGGAATTCCACTTACTTTTCTGTGTGGGAAAATTTCTTTTGTTCTTCCTGCCTAATAATGGAAACTGTTCTGAATTTCTGCGTGTTTATTTAGAGGGATGACCAGTTAGGAAGACTTTGCATTTCAAAAGCAGAGAATATCTGCAAACAAGCAAATAAAATCACGACAAATGGCCTAGGAAAGGGAGTGCATGTATCCTAAAATAATTAAATTTTTCCAAATGTTTTATAGAAAAAATCCCAACTACTTAAATCTATTGTTCTTTATTGTAAATTTTCCTCCTCAGTGAAGAATCATAAATAAGATGAAAAAATACCATGGTTTTTTGTTCCATTTTCTTTTTGGCCTTCTTTTAGGAGACTAGTCTACCACATCTATGGGAATAATTATTTTTAGAAGGGAGTAAGAAAGTACAACACCTACCAGCTTAGCAACATGATAGGGTTAAGCTTCACTCTGGTGTAGATGAACAACAGCCAAATGAACACAGTGGGATTACTTCACAAACATAAAGTCTGAGTTTCACTCCAAGAGACTAGTTTGTTTAGACAGGCCGCAGAAAATTCAAATTACTCTACCACAGCCAGAATTTCACTCTTTCAATTCTTCTGTTTATCTGCTCCAAGCCTCTGAACATTGAAATATTCACCTATCATTCATCAAGTCACATTTCCAAAATAGACAGAATTCAAATGTTGATCTGTTTTCACAGTTCATATTATTTCCTAGGCTTTCGGATGCATTTCATGGCTCAATTTCACCATCAAAGGCCATTATAAAAAACAAATTGCCTTACATTGCAGACACAACAAGTTTGTTAAAAAAATTTAGTATGTAGGTACTAAGATTCCTGAGTTTGTAAAGGCAAGGCTTCGCTTAACAGATTGGCCTTTTTCTCAGTCCTGAATTTTGCTGGTTATTTGACAGGTTAACAACTGTTGCCAAAAATGTCCATAAGTCTGTGTTTTGAAAACAAATGAAAATAGTCTACTAGTTCAACAACAACAAAAAAGACCATTAAAAACCATTTTTGCTCTACAGAAAGTGAATTTATCACAGAAAAAGAATAATTAGATGCTTTGAACCATCTGCCTCACATCTTTCAGTGACTTTCTCTGTAGTCTCCACCCAATAATTAGGGTTGCTCCTTCTTTTCTAGAAAGGCAGTAGATTAGAAAGACCACTTCAAGGTTATGCATTCCAGGTGATGGAAAACTGCTTTCTTTGAGCTTGCAGTGGGACATCACATCTTCTCACTGAATTTCCAGTATGCATTTCTGTGCCTTTCTATGTTGTTTTTTTAGAGCCATCTGTTAGCCAGATCATATGTAAGGAACCTACTTTCAATATCTACGCTTGGTGCTCAGATCTCCTGTGTAGCATAGGTTAAAACTATGAATTTTGTACTAGATACAGACACCTAGAAATTAGGCATTGACCACTGGCTGTGAATTTTTAGTTTTCTGGTTTTTTCCTCTGCATCCCTATTTAATATTTAATAAATAAGAATAAAGATTTTTGGCAGAAGAAGTTTATTGCTTTGGTAATGAAAATAACAATTTCTTCAAGATTACTATATATATATGATTCATTTATACAAATAAATGCAACCACCATATGCATAAAGCTAATATTTCTTGCTATGTTCCCTGGTGTAGTCACTGCTTCATGCTTCAAATTAACAACCTTTCACATAGTTACTGCCAATATGCTCAAGGGTTTAAAATTAAAAGATTTTTGTAAACATGGAAACCAGCAGAAATGCTAAGTCCTGAGGTAACAATAGCTTAAAAAAAATTAATACACTGTATCATAATTTCATGGCCATGACTTCCATTTTTGTGGTTTTAATTAGTTGATTTGACTTCAGTTGATCTTGTCTTTGCACTAAGAACAATTAATATAATATAATATAATATAATATAATATAATATAATATAATAT
>VZTJ01011332.1:631990-649930 GCA_013397795.1 Orthonyx spaldingii | reverse complement strand
ATAATATAAATAAAGTTTGATGACTGGATTGTTTTTTTGATAACTACAACCTACTCTGCTTTCCCACAGGCATCTCACTTAGGACTTTAGATTTTGGCCAGTAATCCATGATCTGTTTTTCCTTCATAAAAATATGTATTCTAATGATGGGAAGATTTCCTATCCCACATGAATTCACATTATAAGCCTTTCTCCAGGGAAGATGGGATACTGAGTGATCTGCAAGCAGAAATGGATGAACTGCAAATGTTGAGGAAGGCATGCCAATGTTTTAAGACTACAGCAAGACTTGGAAGAAGCAGAATGAGGCTTACTCAAAAAAAGCAATCTGAGGTTTTAGACGTTTAGAGTCTTCCTTTAGGGAGAAGCCATCATAGACTTACAAAATGTAAGCAAGTGTGTATGAGTAAGAAATGCAAGCCCTGATATATTCAAATTAAGTTGCTTCTCCTTAAAAATTCCTGAATCATCTTTACTACTCAAATATATGCTTTAAAATTCTGACTCTTTTTGAGCTCACCTTAAAACTTTTACAGTATTTCTGGCACTTGAAATAGTATTGCATGTAAAAGAATTACTTTGTGTAATCAATGATTATTTTGCTGTGTGACTCCTCTGACTTGAGCAAGGATGAGGAAGTGCACTGAAGCTACTGCTTCAGATACCTTGTTGCACTAAACGTATTACATGTCTTCAGAAATAAACACCAGTGTCTTATTTGGATGTCATCACATTTTGGCACAAGGTCAGAACATATCGTGTCCTGCTCTCTTTGTTGCTCAAGGCGGGACCTTCAACAGGGCATGCCTGGAATCATCCCTTTGCCCCACCCGAGCAGTGTTCAAGGCCATGCTGGACAGGGCATTGAGTAAACCGGTCTAGTGAGAGCCCCATGACGGCGGAGGGGGGGCGTGGTTGGAACTAGATAATCTTTAAGATCCCTTCCAATCCAAACCATTGCATGATTCTATAATTCTGTGACTCAAGGTAAGGCTCTGAGGGTAGGTAGGGTTACTGACTCTACCTATGGTTCTGAACTAATGAGCTTTCAGAAGAGTAAGTATACTTTTATTAACTCAAAATAGATGTGGGTTGAAGTGGCCATAAAACAGCCTCAGAGCAAACTAACCATGATGAGCACTCTTATGATCTGTATGATCTTTAGCTGTAGTTCTAAATTGAAATAGGAATTAGAGAAGAGAAACAAGAGTTCTGACACATTATCAATCATTTTATTAATGGTTTACAAATGCGTATATATGTTATACATTCTCCCTCATGAGTTGCATCATAAAGAGCCTATTTTTATTGAGGGAAAATCTACAGTTCAAATAAAGAAACCATCATTGCTTCCTGGCTGAGATATTGGGCTACAACTGCAGTGGATCAATAATAAAGTTTCAAAAAACAAAGACTCCTGGTTTCTGTCTTTCACCATTCTTCTCTGATAAAAACTGCTGATTAAGAGTTTGACCTAACCTTTCTTACCTATGTGTACGAAATGAGTATGTAAAGATAAGGACTCCTCCAGTAAAAGGTGCTACTAATTATCTGGGTCACGAGCACCTTGTATCAAATGCAATCATATACAGACATGAAGACAGACCTTAAAATATTGTACTTTAAAAGAATCCTGAGCATTCTAACCTTTTGGTATGATGGTGAGGCTGCTATGACCCAGCACACTCACTCAAGTGTCTGTGTTTTGCTCTTTCTTCATTGCTGAATTCCGTCAGCTGAAACATTAAATGCTTGCCCAAAGTACCGCTACAGTTCTGTAAAGCTTTTCAGGAAACATCACTTCACACAGATGTTTAACCTTCAGGACCTGAAGGGATAGCTCTGCCAGTTGCCAGGCTTGTCAATTAATTTTACATTGACAATCATGCTAATGTAGTTTGACACAGAGAAGTTTTGCAGCCAGCCAGCTACATTAGATAAACAAGGTTCACTGCAAGATACATCTGAACACATAGCACACCACAGCAAAGGTCTCATAAGTAACACTGCTCAGTTTCATATCAACTAACATCCCAGATTATCATGAGTGCTAGTAAAATGCTTTTTGCTCACCTGAGTACTCTTCCCATTTATTTTGTGTTCATGTTACCAGAAGTGTGTTCAGCAAATATGAATATGAAATATGAAATATATCTGAATACTTGGCTTACAATATGAATTGCCAAGCAATATCGCAGTTCAGATGGGGATGGTATGGAGTGGATGGAGGCTTCTGCTTTTACCAGGAGCGTCTTGGAGGCTCTGAAAGACCACGCTGGCCACTACAGCTGGGTACTGTGCAGAGAGCCCTGTCCTACCCCAGCCGGTGTTCTGGCGTGTATCCACCTCCCCCCAGCTAGATAGCTCGTGAGTTACCAGGGTTAACAGAGGGCTCAATCGCATAGAGTTCTGGAGACACTTTATTCTGAAGGTGTCCAGAGGCAAAAGAGGCTGAATGACCTTGTGAAACCCTTGTTATAGGGCACTGGCCAGAGGGCAGGGGGCACAGGGGAAGAGAGAGGGCAGGGGGATACAGAAGGAGAGAGGGGTGGAGTGAGGAACAGGTCAAGGCCAATGAACATAGGAGAATTAACATATCCAGGTAAGGTAACCTAAGGAGAGACCATTTACTTTCAAGGGGTGATTTCAAAGAGCAGAGCTGTCTCACCAACATATATCTGTGGTTTCGGGACCTCTTGACTTCTTGGTAGTTCCTGGGATGGGCTCAGCTACCCCAACAAAGCAAGATAAGTACTGCTGAGATGTTCCTGAGATAAGTTCTTTGAACCTGAGGCACCTCATGCAAATTCTGTCAGCAAAATGGAAGTACCTTAGAGAAAAAAACACCAAATATTTAGAGTTTGGAAGTAATAATTTACAAGAATACTTTAAATAGCTCGATATGTGCAACAGGGCACACTAATGAGGAAGGTGTGATGAGGATGTGATAATTGGCTAGAATTACCTAAAAATAAAAGCAAATACAACAGTAGCTGCAACATGAGAGAATGAAAATTGATATTAAGTTAAAGTAATAGCGTCAGCTACACCACATTAAAAAAAAAAAAAAATATTGCACCAAAGAGAAACTGTTGACTTCTTGACCCAAGATAAATAAATTCATATCAACTAGAATATTTAGACTAAGACTGAATATAATCTGGAATCAAACATGTATCAGTCAGTGAGTACCTTTAAAGGTGTATGTCCTTGTCTCTGCCTTCAAACTCTGTGAGTCTCATTACTGAGAATTATTATTTTTAGGTTTGAATGAGATTGAGAACTGCAGGATAAAAAGAACTGTTGGAGGTTTCTGTTTTCTCCTCTTTTTTGCCTTTTGAAACTGAATTAATTCTAACCAAAGTTATCACTTTAAAAAATTATTTCAGCATACATAAAAGTTTAATTTCCCTTAAGATGTTAAATAACTATGAGTGTAGGGAAACCGCAGAAAAAAATCTGAAATTTTAAAACTGAATATTGTGATGAATATAAATGAGCCTAGTGTAAAACTTATGAATTTAAACATTAGTCCTTGATGCTTCCCATCAATAGTATACCTTTATGGGTTTGACTGACAGCCTGATTTTGTCCTGGTTTTTCATGGTCACGTAGTGCAGCTGAGGGTGTAAACTACTGCACCTTTATATGCATATACTGATCATTATGAAAAAAAAAAAAATCAATATGACAGGATAGCGCAAAGCCTGGGGAAGTATTGTATGTTCTGCATGCAAAAAGTTCTTTATTTCTGCCTGGACAGACTGTCGTAATTCTTAACCATGGGGACAATCACTCCATAAGTGTCTTGAAACATCTGTACTTCATGCAGTAAAACAGAAACATGACTCTTTTTTTTGATCATTTTACAGCAAGGAAAGTCAGAATTATAATGTAACAAGTGGTTAAACAATTGAGAATTGCATCAGTACCTGATGCACATCAACAATGATAACAACAAGGAACAGGCAGTTACTTACAAAAAGAAGATACTATAAACTAAACTGTAGATGTTCCTCATGAAAATACTGTTTATGTGTGCAAATATATTGTTTCTGCCTCATCTTATCTTAGAGCATAGACTCTCAAGACAGAGACTGTAGTTCTGTTCAGTTCTTATGCATCATTTAATCCAAGGGACAAGGCCTTTTGTAGCCTGTCATCAACAATGCTGAGCAACTAAAAAACTGCTGAAACTCTTACTGTGTCCATAGATCTCAGCTGTGATAATGACAGCCCCAACATTAACTTTTCAATTACTCGTGGTAATGAATGATGTCAAAGCCCCCATCTACAACATATTCCTGAGCTGCAGGTTTGGGCCATTTATTTATCACAGTGCAGCTCTGGTCTTTATCTCTTTCATGATGATGATGCTGATGATGCTGCTGCTGATGATAATAATAATAATAACAACTAATTTAAAATAAACATTTTTCTTTTGTTATTCTGTTTAAGAATAGCAATTATTCTCTAGTAAAACTATTCTGCAGATTTGGCTGATTGAAAAGTTGGGCTATATCTCAGTTGTCAGAAAAATTATCCACAGAGCTTAAATTATCCACAAGCTTTCTTAGAAGTCCTGATTCATTAATTAGAAACTATTTAAAATTTACTTAAGTAAATAAATCTTTGCCTGAGAATTGTTTGCAAACAATTCTATATAAATATTGCGGGGTTTTACTGTGTTTGTGTTAGACAATGCTGAAGATAAGGGAGCAAAATTAGACAAATTTGGGAAAAAAAATTAAGATTTTTGTCTTAGGAAAACATGCCATGAACCTTTCTGAAAAAGTAACAGTGATGTTTGAAAAAAATCTATAGCTTAGCCATTACTTTAATATAGATGGTAGAGGGACAATTGTATTGTAGACATTAAGAGGCATCAATATCCCAGCTGTACAAAGACAAGAGCAAAGATTTGTTGATCAGTAGTGATAAATGTGTTTGGAGAAGGTATGTAGTGTAATTGTTTTGTGACAGAGCATTTAAAAGAGATAGAAGAATGGAGAAATAATAATTTTCTGGAAAAGAATAGATGGTCAGAGGTGAGGCTGGGGATAAGGTGAAATAGATCAGACATTACAACCCATGCACCTGGAAAAGAAAGCAGAATAGCAGTCACTATGAGATGTAATCCAGTTTTTTATTGATCAATGATATAATAATTTATTATATAACTATATACTATTTTTTCTACTCCCTGAATGTTTGTTTATATTCATGTACAGTCGGGGAGAATGGGCTTTGATTTACTTTGATATTCAAAGAGCAAAATAGACTATAAAGCCTGAATCTGCATTTTTGTTGATTAGTTGAGCAACTTTCAAGCATTTGTGGTGGAATGCATTATTCAAGAATATTCTTCCTGGTGGAATGCATTTGACAGTATAGTTTTGCAATATGAACACATAAGAAGTTATATCCACTCAATTAAAATAAATACATTTGGAATATAAATGCACCATCGGGTGTTACCTCCTCATCAAGGCTCTCCCAGCTGTCCGTTTGGAAGTCCATTATAACGTTCAGTCTTCTCTTGTGGCTCAGAAAAAAAGGCAAAATATTTGTAGTTCAAAGCCTCAGACAACTCATAAGATTTCCATGCACTAACCGGTAGTGAGCTCTGAGGAGCTTTCAAGAATTCTCTGTCCCTTGTACATAAAGGCAGAATTTGTTGCAAACTTGTGGATTTCTGCCATCTTTTTCAGAGAAGAGAGAAGCTAGGAATGAATTGATGAGAAGGAAGCAATAAAAGTGAAATGTTTGTTAAGGAAGCTCGGTTTTCCTTTTGTGCTTCTGTTTTTAGGAGCAAGCTTTCTACCACATCTTAGAAACTAAACATTAGAATTCAAAACTTTCCCTCCTGGGGTCACTTTCCTTTCTTTTTTATTCTTCTCCTCATACTGGCAGTGAATTTACAAACCTCTGCCAGACAGATCTTTAAAACTCTCATCATTCTTAAAAAGAAATCCAGTGTTGGCAAGTTCTAACACTGGACAAACATGTCAACAAACATTGAGAAAGTGCTGCCTCCGAGCAGCAGAGCACACTAGGGCTGTGTTTACTCAAACTTGTCACTACCAGGCTTCATTAAGAGTGATGACATTTTTAAACACCATCTCTGTGGTACTATGTGATACAAATCAAATCTAGCAGGCACACAAAGGCCTTTGTCTCTGCTCAAGACTTGTACCAACTTCTGTTGTTAAAGGTATGACAACATTTTCTGGCTGAAGGAAAAAGACTGCAAGGAACTGATCCTAAACTGAACAAAGTGAATAGAAAAGTTTTCTTTTGGTACTGGTGGGTTTAGAGTTAAGCATTGTGCACCTCTTCTCCTTGCCTGCACACAGAAAAATCTGAAGCTGATATACAGAAGGCCCAAAGAACCATTTAATTCTAGAGTATGGATGTGACCACTAAAATTATTAAATTGCTCCTACTGTTAACCAGAAGGGTACTTTCTGAATTTAAGCCTGCCTTTTCAAAACAAAGAAGCCCATCTTTGTCCTGTAACACCATTTTCCATGTTCTTGTTCAGCACAAGTGCTGCTCTACATGTTTTTTCCTGTCATTCTACTGAAAGAAATTCTTATATATGAAGATATATATGAATGTCTTGATTACTTCCATTCAACTTTAAGCACATATATGCTCATTGTTATGATATTGAAATGTCTAATGTGTGTATATATGTTGAGCAGCAAGGTGATAGATTCATCCATTAAATGCACACTCAAAGAGATTTCCAATGAAGGAACTATACTGTAAGAGATGATTCACTTTTTCTCTGGAGAAGGGGACTAGACTTCAAGCTATGGTTAGGACCAAGGTGAAATTAATGCAATTCTACATAATAGAATAGAATAGAATAGAATAGAATAGAATAGAATAGAATAGAATAGAATAATTTCAGTTGGCAGGGACCTATAACAATCATTTAGTTCAGTTGCCTGATCAATTCAGAACTGATCAAAAGTTAAAGCATCATTGTTAAGGGTTTTGGCCAAATACCTCTTAAGCACTGACAGGCATTGTTCACCTTTCTAGGAAGGGTCTGACCCCCTGTTGCAGGGTTTGACTTCTAAATATCAAGTCTAAACGTCCCCTGGTACAGCTTTGAACCATTCACACAAGTCCTATCACTGGATCCCAGAGAGACGAGGCCAGCACCTCCCTCTTCATTTCCCTCCTCACAAAGCTGTAGAGAGCAATTAGGTCACCCCCCAGTCTCTTTTTTTCCAGACTAGACAAATCCAAAATCATTAACTGCTCCTTCTAGGACATTCCTTCCAGCCCTGTACCAGATTTTTTGTCCTCCTCTGGACACGTACAAAGCGTTTCACGTCATTCTAAATTGTGAGGCCCAGAACTGCACACAGGACACAAGGTGAGGCCACACCACGGCTGGATACAGTGGGATCACCATCTCTGCTGAGCATCTGTTTGTGCTGAGTTTGATGCACCCCAGGACGGAGTTCACCCCCCTGGCTGCCCAGGCACACAGCTGACTCAGCTGAGCTGCTGCCAACCAGCACCCCCAGGTCCCTCTCTGCAGGGCTGGTCTCCAGCCACTCCTTTCCCAATTCATACTTGTGCCCAGCTTAATATAATAGATAATGTAATAATTATTACTTTATAATATATAAAGTACAAAATATGTAAGTTATAATGTACAAATGCACATAAAATATGTATACCTACACTGTGTGTGCACTTCTACCTATTACTGCATTATCTTCAAGAAACCAATATGCAGGCTTCCATTTACTAGGCTTTGTGAGTAGAATCCCTAAAAAGTATAGAAGCCTTTTTTTCTGAGCAGTTTTATTACTAGCAGTTCAAAAAGTGTTTTCAAGTGAGAGATTTAAAATAGCTGGAAAAGTTGGAAAAACACTTTCTAAAAGTGAATTACAGCATTTATTACAAGCCCAGAGAAAACAAGTACATTTACAATGTGGAAATTACATAGGCTGGTGTTTTCACACATATGTGCCTCTGGATAAGAATTTTAATTCCTATTTAGGCACTGAACCAGAACAAGCATGTTTTCAATAGAAGCAAATTATAGCAAGGTAATTATATCGGAAAACACACCAAGACAAAACTCTCCAGCAAGCCTACATTACATAAAAACAAAAATAGCAACCAGTGGCATCTGGATTGATATGTACTGATTCCCTTTGAAAATGTAAAGACACATCTAAATCCCTAACTTCAAAATTCAGGTGTGACTCTTGACAAATGCCTTTAACTTGAAGTGTATTTTTGACTAGATCTTTATTCAGAAAAGCATAAACTTACATGCTTCTTATTTTCAAATGGATATAAGTATAATTTATATGGTTTGTTATTGACTAATGATCAATATGCTTAAAATAAGATACTTGTGATGGAAAATCTATTGCCAGTGCATGGTTACATGAAATAAAAATTCTCCTATTGAAATATTTCTTCCAAAAGTCTGCAGATTGCTTGCAAACAGTTAGAAAAGAATTTAAAGTCCATCACCATATGTAATTTTTGCAAACAATTTGGCTTTGCCCAGATTTCAGTAGGACCAGTGTTTGAATATTGATGTTACATGAAACATCATTTATCAATGTTGGTGATTTTTGTCAAAATGATACAGTAAAACTTTATCCACTATTCAACAATTCTGTTCTTACTTTGTAAAGGTCTTTTGGTGTTGTTGGCTTTTGGGTTTTTTGTTGTTGTTTTGGGGGAAGGAGAGGGTTTTGTCTTGGTTTATTTCCCAAGTAAACAGGATTTAGTTTTGTAAGATTGTCATTCACTGATGGGATTTATTCCAGTTCTGTTGGCAGTTGCTTTCATTGTTTCATTGGTTTTTCTTTCTATACAAAATCAACAGCAGACAAAAGTACCTATTTCTAAAAATGCACTGGAAAGAAACAGCAGGGGAAGGAAAGAAAATCCCCAAATATTTAGGGACAGAGTAACACTACCAGCAACAATGAAAACTTTATAGGGCTGCACTTTATTAACTCTGTCCATTTCAAGCTACTAATAATTAGCTGAGTTCAAAATGATTGCCTAGCATTCAGCAGAGAAAGTAGCATTTCTCCAGAAGGGACTTTGTTATTGGAGACTGTTTTTATAAATGCATAGTTTCCTTAATTCCAGTATAATGATCTTTCCTGACTTAGTTATTGTTGTTTTAAGTGGCTAAAATAAGCACTCTTGTTCATGTACTTTCAAATGAAAACATGAGTGTTCATGGCTTTATATTACTGAAGCTTTCCCTTATTGCCCCTACATACCCCCCTTTTCTTCAGACTACAGTCTCTAGGTACTTTGATAGTTTACACTTTCTTCTCATAGTGAGGTGTTGTAGTAAAAAAGTTCCTTTGGCAGCTACCAAAATATGTCACACTGACTGTAACCTTTGAAAAAGGAAATGCTCCATGGAGCTTTGATTATGTAAACAGTATATTCTGTCCTGAAAATGGGGACGTTGTCAAAGCAGAAATTATATGAAAAAATGCATATATTTTTTTACTTTGCTTTGATACTTAGAAGTGCCTCTTTAAGACTTCTTTGCTGTACACTCATATGGCTAAGATAAATTATTACTTTTTGCATATGCAGTGTTATTGTGAGCAGATATGTAAGAGACATTGGTTATTGTTTTGAACTCAATTGTTTCCTGTGTTGGCCGAAGTCAGAGCAGTCTACAGGGGCTGCAGGGAAAAGAGGTCTGTGCAAGCACACCATTGTCATTGGATTAGGACGGGGGATCTGAACAGAATGGAGTGAGATACACAAGTAGGTTTTATTTATAGTCAGTGTTTGCTAAAATTTGGGTTACATCTATGGAAAACACTGGTAACATAACCAAGATATTACCAAGATAGGAAAATCCTTCACAGCAGAAATATGTCTCAAGTTTTCCTGCCAATGCTGCAACTTAAATCTTGCAATGCAGATCTTGGATCAGATTTGCATGGGTAAGAATTTTGTTGAATTACAGAGTGGTTTAATTTAAGAAGGCATTCTTTTCTTTTTATGGAAAAGACTATGACCTCTGAAGATCTGAGGTCACCACAAGGTGGGAGGTTGGAATATACATCTGCAAAATCCAGATAGTGCTTGGTTCTTCCATATGATCTTTTACTTCAGACAGGCTTCCCTATCCAGAAGTCTAATCTAAGGTCAGTGCTGGGCCCTGGGCAATTCAAGATTCTTTCAGGTTAATTCACTTCAAGTGTATTGGAAATGAGTGCAGCCAAGTGTCCCATGAACAACCTTCTGAAAAGATATGGGGTTAGACTTTCATATATATATGTTTTGTGGAGTGATAGTTTGTCAGTAGAGGACTATAGTTTTCAGTTATTACATTTTCCCTTTCTGCTTTCATTCTCCTTTTTGCATATCACAATTAAGTGGTTTTTATTGAAGCCTTATTTAATCTGCTGTTTGTGAGTGGATAATTACAGTTACGAGGAGTGATGTCATCTATATTAAAGTCCAAAGATTCATTCCTAAGAATAAAGACTGATTATTTTATCATTTTACAAAGGTCTTCTTGATATTAAAATCAGACAACAGCAGAGAAAGGACCTATATCTATGCATATCTAAATCCACTATGACGATACAAAACTTTTCTCCCTTATATTTTGTCCAGTAACATTTTAGAATTACTTGGGAGCTAGACCAGGGAAGTGAAACATAAATACATGAATATGATTTGATTTAAAAAGAAAATGTTCCATAGTTTAAAAAAAAAAAAATTGAATTAGAAATGTTTTCAGAATTTATTTTAATCTGAAAATACATCTGAAAATTGACAGACTTTGGTTCTACTAGTTATAAATAACTTTCTGCTCCCACAGTCAATGACTGTGTCTAATCTAAACAGTATTTACTAAATATTCACCCATCACCAAAAAGTGAATGTATCCAACTCTCTTCCTTTAACTGTAGAGCAAAATGAAGGTCTTCTGATTGAAATGGGTTAGCTGCTTGCTCTATTTAATGAAGTGCTAACTGTGATAATTTTTTTCTTTAACTGCTAAAAGATTAGGGAGCTCAAAGTGAGTAAATCTGCCTGAGAAGACCAAGATCTTCACATCAGTTTTTCAATATAACTTGGAATAATTTTTCAAGGAGTACAGTAGCAAACTTTGTATTTCCTAGTTAATTTTCTCCCTGAACATATAGTTCACAAAACTCTTACATTAGGAATAACCACTTTCTTTAATGTTTGTATTTTTCATACTCCTGCATTTGGCTTTTCACATGTGGCTGATGTCACTATTTTTGTCATTCAATTGGCTTGTACAACTATATTGTTCTTAAAATAGCATTCCTTTTGCTCATGGCTACTAATACATTCATCTTCCACTACACAGTTATCTGCTATTCTTATAAGCTTACCTGTGAAGTAGCAATGCTGTTATGAATTTTTTTTACCAGGTTCTCTATTTGTGATTCCTTCAAATTGAGCTATTCCACTGCAGTTCTTGTATCTTTGTTCCTGCACCAGGCATTGATTCAAGTTATATTTCACAGAGTCTATATGACTGCATATATGATGATTTGCAGACTCTGATTTCAAGCTCTATATTCATTACTGAAATTAATGGGGTATACATATTTTAAAAAATTAGTTCTATGTTTTTATTTTGAGTATGTTAAACAACTGCAATCTGGTCACAGTCTTTCTCTCCATGTCTACATATGAACTTCAAATCTCAGAAGGGGGTAATAAAAAATCTCTGTAGAATCTCTAGAAGTAAATTGTCTAAATTCTCAGTTACAACAAACTATGAAGTTTGCACTGATTCTCTTTTTTCCATATATGATTTACAGTTGAAGACAGGACTTAGATGTGTGAGACTATTCACTTTGTTTAATTTCTTTAAAAGACAAAAATTTCAGAAGATCTCTACCTGTTGCACATTCTAAGAAAAAAAATAGAATAAATACCTGAAAAGGTGGAACAAAAACTTTTAAGATAATTTATTCTCACCAGGGTTATGAATAAGCTTGTGGAACTTAAAGTTTTATTACTTACCTGAAAAGATTATCAAGCATTCAGTAACACTGGTGTTATGCACTTCTTTAAATAGTATAATTAAACTTCCTAAAATACTAGGCCTCAATGTTTCTCCTATCTAGCATTACCCTAACAACTTTGAGGACTATATCCACTACAATTAAAAATCTTTAAAAACTGCCCAGTTTATACTAAAATGGATACACTGGCCTGAACTGCTTCCAGCCTGTGAAGATGAACAAGGTTACATCATCTGTGAATTTGGAGAAAAGTTCAAATTTCACCCCGTGTAAATTATTTCATTTAGAGTCAGCTAGGATGTACCATGATGATGTTGATGTACATGTAATATAAATGGACCTCCATCACCTTTGAAGAAACAGTTTATTTACCAGGAAAAAACAACTAAAAGGTGACAATCACAGACAGTTTTCTTGTTTCTGACTGAATATTTCTTCTGAATATTATAATGGACATTATTAGCCAAGGACTACACAGTAACTGGACTGTTAGCTACACTCAGAGATGGAAAAGAGGAACTATAGATTTTACAGCATCTGGTACTGGGCACACAAAATCTTCATGTTCAATACTGCCTTCAGAGTATTATCAAGTTGTGTTAAAATGATCAAGTCACTCCCGTAATTAGTGACTGATTTTCCAGACCAAAATTTTTTAAATTAATGGCCTCTTAGGAATGAACTGGTGGAAAAACTAAGCATATTGGCAAATGAATTCAAGTAAGAAAAATCATAAAATAATTTAGATTGGAAGTGACCCCTGAAGATCATGTATTCCAAGCCTCCAGACAAAGCAGAAGCAACTTCAAAGTTACTTTAGGCTGGTCAGGTCTTTATCCAGTTGGGTATCCACCTGGATATTCTGTGACTCCTCTTAGAAACCTTTCCCAATGACCACTCTCATAAAAAAGATTTTTTTTCCCCTTACATTCATAAAACTTGTATGTTCATACTGGGATTGAGAAAATTTAGGTTAAAGTGATATAAAAAGCTGAGCAAGGGGGAAAATGAAGGAGAAAAAAGACTAAATCTGCTGAAGCAAAAGTCCATTAGCATTACATTTAAATATATATATTTAAAAATAAATTCTAAGATATGTAAATAATTTGACATACCCATCTTCAAATCTTTTTTCAATTGAACTGTAAAATATATACAATAGATTGATCACCAGAACTATTACCCCTTAGCAAGAAAGCAAAAGAAACACAGAGAAATTGCATAATTTGGGTTAAGGAAAATTTCCTGTTTCACCATCCAGGAGACACTCTGGCAGTCACAACTGCACTACCTGAGCAAGGGCCAAAGACCCTTTGCAGAGGCAACTCCAGCCATCTAAAAGGTCTTATCTGACTCCCTATATACCCCACCTCACCCAGTCAGACAAGGTTTTCTTACTGGCTCGACCCCAAGTTTCCCATGGCAGAATCTCAGACATCTCAGTCCTTCAAATCATTTAATTCTGGTATAAAATCTAACAAAATAAGAGCATGAGTTGTGTGCCTCCGAGGAAGGACCCTGAACAAAGGAAACCCTGGGCTTTTATACTCTCACTGTCTTAAGCCCATGATGGGATCCTTGGCTCCTCTCGTGTCTCTGAGTGTCCGGTCACCTGGCTTGGCCACAGGTCCCTGTGTCCTTTGTTATCCAAAGGCTCAGCAGTTCAGCATCTCTTGCTTTGGGCTGCCCACACTCAGAGCTCAACCTGCAGCTCACACTGCAGCTGTATCCTGAGCTACCTTCACTGAATGGATTCCTCAACATTTTGGCAATGTCATATAGAGGCTATGGCAGAACCTACATTTTTAAGTTAACCATTCTGATATTGCAAACTAAGTCTGTTTTGCAGTTTTAAAGACAGCAACTAAGATGATGCCATTCAATAATGAATCAATTCAAAATGGGGATATGTCTTAATCATGCCATCTGCAGAATCATCAGTTTGGTGGCAAATAATTGAAAATTATTGGAAGTGAGAGAGAGAAATATCTATCTTGGAAAAGATTTTTAAATGCTTTAATTTCAATAGAGTAATGGTGTGGGGAAAGGGAAAAATCAATAGATACTTTTCAGTCATGTGTGACGTCTTTTTTTTTTTACAGTACAATACCCTGCCACTTCACTGTGGCAGTAGCAGGTTACTGTCTTTTTTTTTTTTTAGTAATTGCTTGTAATGCAAAGAAGCAAAGTCAGAGTACTTTCTAGTAAAACAAAGGTCGGGTTTGAACAGATGCTTCAGAAATTTTAATCCAATATATTGTCAGACATAACTTTTCCACTTTGAATATGATGTTGGGTTTAAAATGGATCATCTCAAAATCTGAATTCGGATTGGATTTCATTTTGAAATTAGGAGCTCTATCCACAACTTACAATCCTATAAACCACTAGACTAAACTCCACTTCTTACTAATACATTCCAAGCCTGTAGCCTTATCTTCTTTTTCTGTAATACATACAATAAGTCAGCTCCCATTTTACCCAATTCCAGTATGTTACTTTTCCTATCATCTTCTTCATTGTCTTCAGAACTGACACCCATTCACTATTTACCAAACATGATTTACAGTTTCCAGCAGTTCTCTACCTTTATCATTAATTTTTTATCACTGGATCACAGCTGAACCTAGGGGAGGAAGTTGTTATATGCAACTGAAATAGATACTAGCTCTGCATTTTCAAAGAACAATGTTGCACAAATAAAAGCTCTGCCCTGCAAATAATGACTAAAAAAAAAAAAGAAAACCAACCCAAACCAACCAAAAAAACAAACCAAATACTAACACTCATACAGGAAAAGTCTTTACAATTCAGAAGGGATCTGAACTGTTGTGCGTAGCTAACCTATGCAAAGCATACCATTAGCAGCACGTTTTCTTAATCAACACAGTGTGGTTGCTTTCAGAATGTAGGAATTGTTATTATTTCCAACATAGAAATTCACTTATTTAGTTTTTTTTTCTGAATAATGTCAGTGACCTTAAGGTGTATTCATCTGAATAAGATATGCACATGCATAATATATGATTTCATTTTCTTTATATTGCTTAAAAGATTTCCCAAAAGCCAGGTAAATGAGAATATATATTTTGAAAAGCATATACCAACAATAATCACTGGTTCCCTCACTTCTATTAACTGAGTTCTCACAACAGTTTTTATGTATTAATTAATTAATACTCATACATAGTCTGTGACATTAGGCAGTGTTATTAGTTCTGGTTTATATCAAGGATCTGACACTCAAGGTAAAGGAAGAATAAGAAAAGTAATTTTTTTAGGAACAAATACTACATTAAAACAAGAAATTACCTGTATGGATTATACCAATTCTTTTCCACTTTGACTTTATAATAAGCATTCAATCCATTGTGTGTAATTTGCTGAGTTCTGTATTCATGGTTTCTTAAGAAAGAAAAGAGTACAATGGCCTGAGTGAAAGGCCTGACCTGCTGAAATCAGGCAAAGGGGAAGGAGGGAATTGCTGCGATCTGTGACTATGACCTGTGACTCAAAAATAGGAAACATTTACTCCTAGTAAAGTAGGGGAGGAAAAGAAGTCAGTCCCCGTCTTCCTCATGCATTGTAAATCCATCCTGGCTGGAGCAAACTGTGAGACCAAGAGGCTGGAAAGGAGTTACTTGCCGAAGTTCATTCCTACTTAATACCCTTCACTTTTCAAAGAAGGAAGAACCTGGAACATACAAAGAATTTGAAAAGCTGTTGAATTTTAAAAACTTAATAAGTTTTTTTTTTATATTTCTGGCTCAAATACAATGACAACTTTCAGAATAATCCTTTTTTTTCCTTTTCTTTTCTTTTTTTAATAATTTCTACTTTTTTCAAAAATTATTGATAGATTCCAGAAAGGCTGCATCTCTTTTTCAGAAACTTTTAATGTTTAATTTAACTTTTCAGAAAAGTAAGATGGGTGGTTAGCAGAACTGCTACTCTGGGCCTATTTAGGGACCTTGTCGAGAGACTCCCTTGGCAGGCAGTCCTGAAGGGCAAAGGAGTCCAGGAGGGCTTTAAGAAGGAAATCTTCAAGGTTCAGAAGCAGGCTGTACCCTTAAGTCAAAAGATGAACCAGTGGGGAAGAAGACGGGCCTGACTGAACACAGAGCTTTGTCTGGAACTCAGGAGAAGAAGAGAGTTTATGGCACTTGGAAGAAGGGGCAGGCAACTCAGAGGATTACAAGGATGTTATGAGGTTATTCAGGGAGAAAATTAGAAGGACCAAAGCCCAGCTAGAACTTAAT
The DNA here is from genome assembly GCA_013397795.1 of Orthonyx spaldingii. NCBI lineage: Eukaryota > Metazoa > Chordata > Aves > Passeriformes > Orthonychidae > Orthonyx > Orthonyx spaldingii. Next base: position 633,627 of record VZTJ01011332.1, on the reverse strand, counting down.
CTGGCTACTGACATAAAAGACAATAAATATGTTTCTATACATACGTTATCAACAAAAGGAAGGCTAAGGAGAATCTCCATCCTTTATTGGATGCAGAGGAGAAACACAGTTACAAAGGATGAGGAAAAGGCTAAGTTGCTTAAGGCTTTGCCTCAGTCTTTAATAACCAGAACAGTTGTTTTCTGGGTACCCTTCCCCCTCTTCTACAAGATAGAGATGAGGAGCAGAATGAAGCAATCCAAGAGAAAATGGTTCATGACCTGTGACACTACTATGACTTGCACAAGTCCATGGGACCTGATGAATTCACTCAAGACTACTTGGAAGCTGGCAGAAATGCCTGCTGAGCCACTCCACCATTTATCAGAAGTCCTGACCAAGGAGCTTCCAGTTGACTGAATATTAGCAAATGTTACACCCATCTACAAGAAGGGCTAGAAGGAGTACCTGGGAAACTACAGGCCTGTCAATCTGACCTGTTGCCAGGGTCATGGAGCAAGTCATCTTGAGTGTATCACAGAACAAACAGGGGATTGGACCCAGACAGCATGGGTTTATGAAAGGCAGGTCCTGTTTGACCAACTCCATCTCCTTCTGTGAAAAGGCGATCTGCTTAGTAGATGAGGGAAACGCCGCAGATAGTTTTTACCCGGTCTTCAGTAAAGCCTTTGACACTGTTTCCCACAGCATTCTCCTGGAGAAACTGACTGCTCCTGGCCTGGATGGGTGCACTTATTGCTGGGTAGAAAACTGGCTGGATGGCTGAGCCCAGAGAGTGGTGGCGAATGGAGTTACATCAAGCTGGCGGACAGTCATGGCTGGTCATAAGCCAGAGTGTGCCCAGGTGGCCAAGAAGGCCAGCGTCATCCTGGCCTGTATCAGCGATACTGTGGCCAAAAAGACTGGGGCAGTGATTGTCTCCCTCTACTTGACACTGGTGAGGCTGCACCTCGAATCCTGTGTTCAGTTCTGGGTCCCTCACTACAAGACAGACATTGAGGTGCTGGAGTGTGTCCAGAGAAGGACAAGAGATGAGGAAGGGTCTGGAGCACAAGTCTTATGAGGAGCAGCTGAAAGAGCTGGGTTTGTTTAGCCTGGAAAAAAGGAGGCTCAGGAGGGACCTTATTGCTTTCTACAACTACCTGCAAGGTTGTAGCCGTATGGGGGTTGGTCTCTTCTCCCAAGGAACAAGCAGTAGAACAAGAGAAAGTGGCCTCAAGTTGTCCCCAGGGAGGTTTAGTTTGGATATTAGGAAAAATTTCTTCACTGATAGAATGGTCAGACATTGGAACAGTCTGCCAAGGGAAGTGGTTGAATCACTGTCCCTTGGAATAGTTAAAAGACAGGTGAACGCAACAGTTAGGGACGTGGTTTAGTGCTAGTCTAAATCATGAGTAAGGTCAATGTTTGGACTTGTTGATCTCACAGGTCTTTTCCAACCTATGATTCTGTGATTATCAGTTCAAGGAGTTCACCATGAAATTATCACCAAAATGCAGAATGGAAGCTGAATTATATTGTCCAGCTTTGTCAGTCTACTGCTCACTAGTAATTCTTCCATTCATTCTGATGAACCTTAAAAACTGAAATTGCACCAAAATATGCAGGGGTTCTTAAACCATCTAAGTTTTTTTTTT
>VZTJ01011332.1:614903-631832 GCA_013397795.1 Orthonyx spaldingii | reverse complement strand
TATAATATTTTTTCCTTGTTGTTTTTCAGATGTAAAAGAAAGCAGTTTTAAAAATATATTTCTTTGTTCTAAGTCCCCTAGAACATTTTTTTTGGACCAGCAATTCCAGTTCAGGAAATATGGGATTAAGACTTTCTGGGGTGTTCCCATTCCCTAATTTCTGTGCTTCCTTCCCCCTCCAACCCTGTCTGAAGCTAATCTATAATAAAGGTTAATTTTGAAAAGCGAGCTCCATAGTATTTACACAATGAAGTCAAACTCTGAATGAAACACACTTGTAAAAACAACAGCAGCCTTTTCCTTGTGCAATATAGGATGTGGTCAATCATTTGGCAATTCAGTTTTGGCACATCATGAACTATTTATTTGTTAAGGCAAGTTCTTGAGATTACAGAAACTCTGGGAGGTTTTTTTCCTTTCTTTTCTTCTTTTTTGGTCCTTTTTATTTCCTCCACTGGAAACTATTAAATTTGCAGAGCTCAATGTTTATTTCACACTGAAATGTGCACTATTGTATCGATAAATATTTAATGGTGCTGGAGTTCAGTGGATATAGCCTCATATGTTTCTTTTAAAAGGTGTTTTATAACCTGGTGAATGCACTGTGGTCAACTGAGCAAGAAAAAAACAAACTCAAACCAAAAACTTTCCACTAAAAGATGACACAGGGTTCAGTTTCAGTTTGAAGAGGGTGTGGAGGAAACAAGTAACCATATATTTTTCTGAGTCTCTCAGTCCTGGCAGTGCTCAGACAATTCCATTTGCGATAAACATCAGGGGTATTACATAGATCATAAAAGCATTTGAGCTGAGAAAGACAACTGCTAGAAAAGATAAAGTTCTAAAAACAAGTTTTCTCCAATAGACCTCAAAAAAAATAGGACAGGTAAATCCATTCTGCCCTGAACCACTGCACCTTCAATGATAGATTTGCTGTGACATGTTCATGCTCAGTCTGTAAGACTGGATTAAATGCTCATGCAAAATGTTTTCAAATATTTCTGGACAAACATTTGTTGACATTAAATTTTAAATATGATGTTAAATTATTTAAACATATCTGCCAAACTGTTAACATGCACTTTACCTAATGTTGCACTTGAAACTCTCTGGATCACTTTGGCAGACTAGGACTGAGCTATAGCAGAGCAAAAAACCCTCAGTGATAGGTAATAACATAAATTATATTATTGATATTCTCTCCCTTACATTTGATTCATGTTCTAAACATCTGCAGCTCCACTGTCTGAACAGACTTTGAGACTAAATTTTACCTTATCCAATTTTAAGTGGTAACTTAAAATACCCAAGTAGAATATAATTTCTAGTTAAAACACTGAGGATTTCTTAACTGATTATGCATTTCTAAACTAATATGCAAGTCATACTCAGATGTAATTTGATAAATCTGAAAAGCTGTTCATAATTTTTTAAGAAATCTCATGGATTTGTAAGTAAACTTCACCTACAGTGAATTAGTGCAAAACTCACCAAAAAGCTTGTAATTTGTAAATGACATCAGAAATCTCTATCAAACATGATGAATAAGATCAATGAATCAATATCTTGTAGGCAATGCTGTTCTCTCATTTATGGTCAAGATTCAGCAGCTGCCAAACTTAATAACTTAGTTATAAACTAAATATTTTAAGACTTATTCAGGAATCTTTGAAGATATTACCTCAGCCTCAGTGGAATAGTTCAGCAAAAAATCATGTACTGTTGTTGCCTTAAAGATGTTTGGTTTGACTTACGTGGAAAGAATAAAAATAACAAGAGGTCAAACAACCTTCTACCTTGATGGGAAATGATAGAGCTGAAAAATGAAGGCTAGGTAAGAACAATAAAAAAGTTGCTCAAAACCATGGTGCCAGAATAAAAGGAAAACCAATCTGCTTGTGATGAGTCTTCTGAGCTCTTGTCTTCTTTACTTCATGGAGTTTTAAATGTAGGACAATAAAAATTGTCTGAACTCAAGTTTCTACTACCCTGCTATCAGAGACTACATTTGTGTATCAATAGGTATGAATCACAAATATAAAGAAAAAGCACACATTTACAGTTAGGACCTGTATTCTCTCAATAACAAGTATATATCAAGAATACTGTTATTTATCAGGAAAATCTCAATCACAAAAATGTATTGAGTCTAGCATATCTGAGTTCCCATGCCTTTAGAGATTTTAGTTAAGCACTTTACATAATTTGGGTGTTGAAAGTTGTAGATTGCTTTGAAATGCTTTGAGCTGAACACAAGTTACAGAGCTTGGGGCATTAAACTATTTCAGAGCACTAGAAATATGGTACAGAAAATGACCTCTTAATAAAAGAAGTGGTTTCCCTACATCTATGTTCATACTTTCCTCAAACCCTCTATCCATCATCACAAACAAAGATCTGTCTTTTTCTCCCAGCATTATTGAAGTGCAAACTTAAGCTTGGAAACCAAGTGATGTGGAGTAATTTACAGTGATGAATAGTGTCTTCTCGGGAAAAAAAAGAAGGTACCAAAAATTATACATACCTGCACTTCTTATTTTAGGTATAATTTCAGGGTCTTCCTTGACATATTTTTTAATAATTCTGCTATTTACTCAATTTTATTGTAGAAATCTGCTTTATCGTGGTATCATCAGGAAACAGTAACTGGTTCTTGAATCTTTAAGTCATAATACAAATGCTCTTCCTAAAAAATACTTGAATGTTGCTTTGTCTCCCTTTTACTTTACTTCCAAGAGCAGAATCAGGATCCACTGTGATTGTACAAAACTACACTGAAGAATCCCAAACATGGTTGTTAAACAGCGGTCAACCTCTGTGTATTGTATAGAAATGAAGCTAAAGTAATGAGTTCCCATTACTATTTGTAGACTGAAATTATTGAGTTAAACATCCCTGCACATTCCAATGTTATGAGAAGAAGTTATTTGCAATATTCATATATGAAACGTACACTTTCAAGGAGGCTGAGAACTGGGACCCATGAGAAAAGACCATTTAGTTCCCAGAATGAGTTATCACAAAAATTATACCATTTCAGTTTCCATTCAAAACAATGGCTTTAAGTAACTTGACACAAAGATGACTTTGCCTGGATGTAACTGAGTTTTACTGTCTTTAATTTGCAATGTTTGTAATCGAAAATCAGATGAAATGACCGGGTTCTTTGGTTCCCACTGACTACACCAAGGGAATGCTATATCTCACAGGAAGCCATCAGAGCCAGTACCTCACATGACTGAACTCTATGACTTTTATGGCTTTCACAGAGAGATTTATCCAGTTTTTCTGGCTTTGGTTTTAGCTGAAAGCAAATGCTGCTATCTTCAATGTATTTCTGAACAGAAAGAAAAAGTGAAATACTGTAAATTGTTCAAGGCAACTTTTACCCAAAGGATTGCTTTAAACCAGAAACTTGGGTTTATTTTGGTAAGTATCAGCACTGAATCTCTGAACCTTTGAAGTTTAACCTGTTGCAATGAAGGTTGTGTGTGTTTTTACATGATAGCAAGAGATAGAAAAGGAGATTCTTTTAAATGTCTGCCTCACTGAGCACATTAGGCACCTATAACTTTCTTTTGAGAAAGATACCCCGTAGCCCAAATGTTAAAAGAATAAAACTCTGAAGTTCTGCGAGCAGAAGATTAGTTCCAGTTCTATGTGCCTTCAAAGTTATTTCTGATGTCTATATTAATTCTCTCTTTTGAGTGTACCAAAGTATTTGTTATTGTCATTAAATTTAGCCATGATTTTTTGCACATTTTTCGTTAGCAAGTGTTTTAGAATGTAGCTGATAAGCAAAGAAGTAGGAAGAACATCTACAGTGGTGGTGACAGGATATCTCTGTATATACTGGCAGCCTTGAAAACATGTAAATTCAGCATTTCAAGTGAAAACTGCTACTTGGACTTTTCCAATAAAACAGAAGCATGGAGCGAGAAAAAAATATATGTAGTTGAGAATACAATGTAGATCTGGAAATTATATGAAGGAAACAACAGTGCTGAGACTTGAACATGTTGTGTCTGCAGTTTATACTGACACACAGAGGAGAACGCAGCAAAACGTGTGAGCATCGTATTTCACTCATATCTGACAGAAAAACATGAGTATAGCAATCCCAACGTGGTGAGAGATCAGTAGGCCACATCAGTGTCTTTCTTTATTCTCTAATTACATGACACTTGGATTCACAACTTTTTGCTTTTACGCTCAATTAGATTTCTACAAACACTTGTCTCAAGCTAGGTCTCTTCTCTAGCTCTCTTGCAATCATTGAAAGTACAACATACAGCTGCTGCATTTTTCTGTCTCCTTCTTGGCCTGGTGAATAAAAGCAAAGGTTTTCAGATCTAATGCTGCATAACTGCATGACAGATGCTGCCATTACTACATTGCTTGGGTTTGAGTGGAATGGGGAGAGGGCAGGGGAAGGGTTAAAATATATGAAAAATGGGCCTGTTCGTTTGGATAGCTGCATAAATCTCAAATAGGCCATGGAGCTGTCTGTATCTTTTTGATCTTATTAGAAAGAATGTGTGTGGGCAGGAAGAGATGAGACTGGGATTTCTTGCAACAGTGCTCTCTGGAGGATCACAAATCTGGCCATTTAAAACTGATTTATTTGGGTTTATTGCACTAGTATTCTACAGTTCCAATTTGTCTTTGCTCCTTTCATATTATTCTTGACCCCTTGATGAAACACCCACGTAAGTCCAGATAGTTCTCTTTAAGAATTCAAGTAAACCTTCTTTATTCATGTAACAATTCTGTTGTTCTTTCCTTTTTTTTTTTACCTTTTTTTTCAATGTTTATTTTCCTAGAACTTTTTCTCATACTCTTTTCCTTTCAGCTAATGATTTATAATTTCTCCAGAGACATCAATAATGATGAAAGAAATTACACTGTCACTCTGAAGAGGAATATTTTGCATTTTGTTGTGGGTCTCAAAGTACTTTTCTAACAAATAGTGTAAGCATTTCCCTATGCATCCAGGAAATATTACTGTCTTCATTGTACAGATAAAGCAGAGACAGAAAGTGACCTATCCAGGGTAGCAATACAAGCCAGAGAAAACATTTTTAATATTAGCAAAAAAATCCAGACAGTTGGTCTCAGAAGACAGCCAGGAGACCATACTCTTTTAATTTAAATTTCCACATCACTGTGGCAAAACCTTGTAGCAGAACCAGTCATTTATTGCTTTGCTTATGAGAGAAAGGGAAGGGAAGGGAAGGGAAGGGAAGGGAAGGGAAGGGAAGGGGAACAGGTAGACACAGTAATAGAATAAAGCAGTAAAAAAAGGTCACTAATATGAAGCCAAAAGAGAAATGGGGAGCAAATACTGAGGTTATTTAATGCTTACTGTGAATTCTTTCATTTATGTGTTCTCATTATTCTTAAGGAAGGTAGTGCTTTATCATTGTCCAAAGCAGGCATATAAATTGCACCTACAAATTATTGATACATGTGGAAATGCCATCTTTGCAGATGTAGATTTCCCAACAATGGAGTTTAGCCCTTGCCTTCCATCAGAATCAGCAGGTGTAAGCTTAAGAGACACAGGGAAATTGACTGAAAATTATAAAAGGGTTATGATTTGTCCTTTGTGTTAAGCAACTTTCTTAAAACCTACTCTCCTTGTTAGACATCAAAATATTCCTATGGAGACTGCTCAGTAGGACCACAATTCTGCTAAACTTGACAAGGAGAGATGGAAAAAATTGTGGTGTTGAGAAACAAGACTAAGAGCTAGAAAGAAAAATGACACAACTGTGTGAAGAAAGAGACCAGTCCAGAAAGAAGACAGACATGAAGTACTATAAATATGTTCAGCCCACCACTTTCCTGGTCAGAAGAAGACATTCTCTTGTCCTTTGATGCTAAAAGTTAATGTTTGCATTTGATTTACAGCCAAAACTCTCTATTCATTTTAGGTACGCACCAGTTGCCGAAGGATTCCCACTCTATATATTTTAATTCTGGCTCAGAAATGCATTTTAGTAGTCCATAAATTAGGCTTATGAAAGATCTTCAAGCTTCAAACTTACTGGGGGTGGTGGGAAGGGTAGACATTTTGAGCTGGATCACAAGATTTATTGCTACTGTGATTCAGAATGCTGCTGCCACTTATAAGGGGTAAAGAATGGGAAAAACCATACTTTTTCATTCAATTTTAGTAGCACAGCTGGATTTTGTAAAGAATACACAGTCTTTAGAAATATAAACATAAACAATTTGAAAGAATTACCAGATTGTGAAAGTGGGAGTTTGAGAGTCTTGCTATACTTTCTACTCTTTCCTTAAGATAAAATCATTTGTTAAGTATTCAAAATCTGATCATCCATTAAAAAAAACAATCAGAATGTTCTTGGTTTTTTCTCTTTTTTCTTTTTCTGTGTGTGTTTGGTTTTTGGTTTTTTTGGTTTTTTGTTTTTTTTTTTTTTTAATTAGATTTTGATTTTATTCCTTTTAGAATACCTTTTTGCAAGCTTTAGTTCACAACAGTGTTGGCTTGGACACAGGCCACATTCAAAATGAAGGGTTTGACTACTGTCAAATCAAGACGAGAATTTTACAAAAAAGCATGTGTACACATGTAAATAAGGTGATAAATATTACACAGGAAATCTGAGATAGCTTAGGCATAAGTCCTCAACCTATTACCTAAGAAAAAAACTGGTGCAACTCAGCTCACTTTGAGCTTTAGTTGCACAAGATTTGTTCACATCTAGGCTATACATGTCAAGCACGTAATTGTGTTAGATCAGCTTAGTATGTTGTGTTGTAGTTTCTGATGCTTTGATTACAAGCTTTTGCAAATAATTTTCCATTTTTCCTTTAGACACCAGAGGATCCCACTGCAGTTTAGGCACAGGACCATTTGCACCACTGGAGCATGACAATTCCCCCAGCAGGACGGTTGAGCCAGACCCACGGGAATAGGCAGCATTTAATCTCGTTGCCATCTAGTGGCAAGCCACACTGAGTTCTCTGACTCCAGCTTCCAAGGTCTAATTTTGTAGTTTCCATTTGACTTCTGTGAAACCTATCATTGCTCTTTGTTAACAGAGAAAAACAACCCAGGTAATTAGGTTGAGTTAGAACTGTGGTCTGACTCATTTCAGCTGACTTCCCTTACTAAATTACATTTTGACTACATTTCTGTAGAGTGTGTAATGTTGGTTCCAGTGGTTCCTGAAACCATTTCAAATATAGTTTATGAAACAGATAAAAAATAATACAGGACACAGGCACCAGTGTTAAAAACAAAGCTTTGGGATTCAGTGACTTTGGTTCTCTTCTTGCATTTATAAATAGGATGATCTTGATAAATCATACAAATATTTTGATCCTAGTTATCCCTTTCTAAAATTGGGCTCAATTTATTTATTAGTTTAGGAGGCATTTCAGAGGTTTAATTAAAGAATGCTATGATAAGCATTTTTAAAAACTGAAACTTAGAGAAGCTAGAGAAATATGGAGTATTGCTATCTATAGCATTATTTGTTTGCTGGTGTGATGCATTTCCAAATTTATTGATGGACTGTAATTGCACACCTCCCTCAGATAGTACCCAGAATAAATCTTTCCAACATAGCAGGAAAGTACATGGAGTATTTGTGTTTTCTGGTCATGAAACTTCTTCCATTGCAGTAAAGCCAGGACATTCATTTCTTAGTGCTCCCTGTTCCTGAGGGCGGTTTATGCTGTTAGTTCATTTTGCTTCTCTGTCGGAGACCTGTCTTCTCATGACTGTCAAACATTTGGAGCAGTCTTTTCTTAAAAAAAAAAAATTTCTCAGGTCAAAGAAGTTCAAAGCTACACAGATTTATCCCTTCTAATAAACAATTCTTTATTTATTTGTGTTTAGAATAGTGAGATCACCTGCAGCAGTGGCAGTACTAGGTATCATTAGTCTAAATCTCACATTTGTGACAGGATGTCAGGTTTGATCACACCACCAGAACTTGAGTACTTTTGTTGACTTATGGATTCTTGATGGAATGCATTCCAGGTCATGACTCAAATCAATGGCAGAGAGAGAAGACTGCCTCACAAACAGAAGTGTAAATGAGTAACATCTCTCTCTAAGATCCAGGAATATAAGCATCACAGCATTACTAAGCAGAAGAAAGATTTAGGAGGGACACTCAATTCCTAAAAAAATTGCATGAAAACCCAGAGGTTTTGGCATTGCATTACACGTTAGGAAGAGTTAGGAATGAGAAGACTACTCTCACCATAAGTACCCTTGCATTAACCACACCCCCCTGTAACACATCTGAAGCTGGATGAAACTGCTAGGCAAGGTTTAAGGGGTAAAGCTGGCTCAGGAAAAAGTGCAACAAGACTTATGTCAACCATAAAGAAAATCCCAAGGAAACAAATGTGAATTCTGACAGTTTGTGATTATTCTTACACCATTTCATCACATTTAGCCAGTCGTTTGAGCATTTAAGAGACTTTGACTCTATAATATGGTGTGGACCTTTCTTTCAACCTGTCACCCTGTATATCATGAAGTGAAACACATGGATTTTTTAAAGTTGACCCAATGATGATGACAGTGTAACTTTATGTCATACTAATATTTTGTAAAACTATGGTCCTTTCTTACTTGCTACATACATTAAATTGTATCTAGGTAATGATAAGAATCCCTATAAGTGGATGACACTTGGATTTGGGGTTATGGTGTAGAGTCCAAAAGTCCAAATCAGATATCTATAATTTTCATTTGGTGTTTCAATGGGTAGAATTTAGATGCCTCAATATATAAGTGCAGAAAACCTACAAAGATCATACAATCTAATAAAATGCAAAAGGAATACAGAAGGGTGTTGATAACAGCATTTTCCAGAGCCTGGGCAGAGTTTCATGATGAAAGAACTCTATAAAGACCTGAGAACCTACAAGCATTTTCTGGAGAACAGATATTTGCACACAGACAACTCCAGGTAACAAAATCAGGTTGCCTTTTTTCCTTTCCCATTATCATTCCATGTTTCTAAACTAATACAATCTTAAAGGAGAAAGAAGATTGCAGTTCTCTGCTTTCCTACAAGCTAGTATTATGTGCATTTTCCTGAAAGGTAAAGACTCATTTCCTCAAGCTAACAAGATCAATGGATATTCCATCCAAGGGCAATCCAAGATACTGGCTTGAGAACTACCAGATTTAAGTAGGTGGCTCCATATCCCTTCTCAATCAACAGTTTAGAAGATTCTTCTTCCCCAAAGAACTTGGTAGAGTTTTTTAGAGCTTAGCCATCTTGACATCAGTAACCTCTAAAGTAACAGCTCTAAAGCAGTTTCCTCTAAAGGGAAAGCATTTCCTTATGCAGGCTCTTTCAGTTCTTGAAAGACAGGGAAAATGACTCAGTTCTGTGTTTCAGTAAGCTATTACATTAATTTGTGGCTTTACCATTCTGTGAGATGTGTCCCTAAACCACTACCCACCAAGGTTTTGTGATTGCAAAGTACAAATGAGCTGCAGGTGCTTAGATATTGTGATTACTCTGACCTACTCAGGATCAACCAGGGACCCATAAATTTAAACACAGCTGCTATCTCTTCCCAAGCTCCTGATTTATTTTTTAAAGCTGATTATTTTTACATTCCCACACACATGCAAAAAATAAATATTTTACACATGGTCTAAATCAGAGTAGTACTGTTAAATGAGGGCAAGTAAGATAGGAATCAACATTTCTTATGAATATAAAATTTAGAAGCTGTTCACAATTATTCTCAGAAAATTACTAAATGCTTAGAGCTTTGGGCTATGTGAAGTAGAAGAGCTATTAGGATTCTCTTGGTTTAGCTAGAAAGGCATTTGTGTAAAAAATATACATAATCTTCCCAAGGTAAAAGGACTCATTCAATCCTCAAGGGCAAGATTTAAAGCCAGCATTTGTCTCTGTGATTGCCCACTGGCTCTGTTCCTACTGGCAGCACAGCTTCACTTAAGTAGCACTGCCAATGTGACTATTCAGTATTGTTTAATTTGAGTCACGTTAATTTCTGGCTGGAGTTTTTAGGTGTAAATCCAGAATTCCTGGAAGGTTTGAAGGCCAGCAGGAATAGCAAGCATCACCTGATACGTTATGATGCCAGCTCCAAATTTCCACCGCAAGCAGTTAGTTTCTAAGGATGCTAATGAGTATAATGAGCAATAGGTGGAAAGTACTTTTTTTCAGCTAGAATAGCAAATCAAATTCCTTTTTAAATGAACTGACATTATCTCAAAACACAATCAGAAATTAGAAATTTTAAATGCCTAGAGATTCTGTTTTATTTATCCTTTCTGTGGGCTGGCTGGGAGTAAAATGATCTTCCTGAGCATGCCATTCCATTGTAGATTATGTTGCTTGTATTTTCTGATCATAGCTTCCCGTACCTCAGACATGTCACAGCCTTGAGGAATTATGGTCATTTAATCAGCATTGAGTAATTTCATGTTCAGCCTTCAAGCAATGATGCCTAAGCTCCTATTCACAAGTCACAGCTGAATTCACTTACTCTATTGCTTTCTCTATAGTGATACTTGACAAATCAGCTAAAGTTCACCTTTCTCAACAAAACGGAGTTTATCAGTTCAATGACCTTCTAGAGGCATTTTTTGTGTTGTGTTGAGTTTTTTTGTATGTCAGTTTATAACAAATGATTCAATATCAGTATAAACCTGAAGATCCTGAGAGAATAACAAAGGATTCAACTGGGAGCTGAGATATAGTTTGCAGAAAATAGTTGCCTCTAAAATGCTTGAAGAAGACAATCTGTGATCTGCCTGCAGATATTCTGTATGCTGCACAACTTCAGAAACTACTTAGCTATCTGGCCAGTAGCAGAATAAGACATTTCCAAGGAAAGCTAAAATGCAAGTTTCAATTCCTCTATGTTCCCTGGTGACTTTCCTCTTCTTCAAACTTCTTCATAGTTCGTTTTAATTCATTTCCAAAATGGACTGGAAAGGTGTTTCTAATATGCAATAAATGGGTACATCTACCCTGCTGTGCAAAACCCATCTTTCAGACAGGGCTGGAGGTCTGAGCACCTCACACATAGGGAAACATGATTGGTCACTGCACAGAGATCTATGTGGGAGATCTACAAACAGGTTTTTTCAGATGCTATTATTCTTCCAGAATATTCCAGACCTGCCTTCAAACCATGTTGTATAACATGACCACCTCCACCTACTTCTTCCTTTTGGAAATATTATATGATCAACAGAGGCTCTGACATTGCTAGACCCAGAGACAACTGAAACTTAAATTTAACCTGAGTTTGGTGTACCTACACGACTGGATATGTTTAAATCTGAATCTCATGAGTATCCCTTGTTTTATAGACATTGCATAATCCCACAGCTCTCATAAAAGTATATCTAGGCAGTATTCAAGGGTGTGGGACAAGAGGAAAGAAGGATATCCATTTCCAGGAGTTATGCTTCAAAATCCATCCCCTGGTGTTGTCTCATATAGAAGAATCATGAAATCAGTTGTTAAAGTAAGGCCCAAAATAGGGTGAAATTAAATAAAGTGATGACTGAGCTTGCAGAGTATAGGATTTTAATCAATGTGTTTTAGGAGAAATGTCATATTTAACAAATGGAAGTTAAAAAGAAATCTAGCAGAGCGTAGCATTAACTTCACCTTGAAAGGTTCAGAGGAAACAGTTTGTGTAGGGAAATGTTTCATTATAAACTCTACAAATAGAAAAGGAATGTAAAACTGTACTTCAAGTGGGATTTCAAGTGGGGTAAGGAACGTCTTGTTTTTTGTTTTATGATTTTTACCTCTCTGGGGAAAACAAAAAGGTAATTCTGAGCATAGATAAAAAACAAAACAGACCAATAGTTATTTGGAAAAGGTAAGGTTTTCATTTTGTTTTGATTTATTCCAATCCCAGAGATTTATGTTACATCTGAAACAAAATCATTGAGGGAAAAAAAACAGAGACCATTTTTGCATCAATTCTGCTATCAGGACTTGGGAAAGGGGAGAGTTGCATGTATGTCTCATTATATCAATGGTAGCTTTGTGTGTAAATATTAACATCAAAAAGGAAGAACAGAACTCTTTGTGCATCATAAAACTTTCCATGGAAATTATATAATGAGTATGGACACAGGCACTGACAATAATTAGAGTTTAACAGAGTATATTAAATGTAAATTAATTTACCAATACACAGGTAGATTATTTTACAAAGGCATGGGTAATACTGCAAAGGGAAAAAAACGACTGTGATTATAATTGAGATACAATTAAGATACTTTTCTGGGCTTCAGCCAAGTTGAGATTGGCCCTCTGTCATTAAAGGGACCAATCTCATTTCATGTAACCTGCTAGTGCCTCAATCATGTACCAATAGATATAATAACCTTTTCTTTCACTCACACTTTGTCTTTCTTGACATTTGAGATTGTCATCTCTTTGGGATTTGGGTATGTTTCAACGCATGCAAAAGCCAATACATTTACAGTCAAATGTAAAATAATCTAAATTAGATATAATGCATCTGTGAAATTTAGGAATTTCAAGTTTGAAGAACATTGAGACTATTTCTGTGTACCAAGTTTTTGGGTTTTTTTTAATGTTTGTATTTTGGAATTTAGTTTTCCTAGAGTTTCTATCAGAATTGTTAATTTACATTTGCAGCATTTGTCTCACCTAACTACCTCAGTGGCTCATCATGTCTCTCATATGGTCTTCAGAAATTCTTCTCAAAACATCATAATGGGCAAAATATTTTACCAGTTTTTGCCAGCTGACTCACTAGCCTTGTGTTTACATCTGATCTCTGATCCAGGAAAAAGATCAAATCTAAGTTGTATATTCTGTACATCAGTGACAGTTCTTGTCCAACATAATTCTGTACAACAAAGACTGACAGTAAAAACCAGAGAAGAGAATGTTGCTATATGCAATGTTTGTTTCATATCATTCAATTCAACAGGAAACAAGCAGAGAGTAGATGTATACAATTACACACAGAGACATTGACACAGCATATGGAAAAAAAATAAGGAAACCCAAGTGTTTGTCACAACTGCTTTTTAGCTTTCTCCAAGTCACTGCTGGAAACTTTCAAAACATCTGTACTTATGTTTTGTAGGAGAGGTAATAATTTTAGACCTCTTTTACAGAGCTTGAACCTTTTTTTATTTTTTTTCTTTTTTTTTTTTATTTTTTTATTTTTTTTTTATTTTTTTTTGAGAACTGCAACAGGGAAAAAAAAATTCCACCATACTCTCAGTTTACAGAATTAGGTACCAGCCTGATGGAACTCAGCAAAGAATGGTGGCCAGTAGAAGAAAAATTGTCTTAATTCAAAGGCAGCAACAACATTTAATGAGAGAAAAAATAATCATCTATTAATAAGTCTAGAGAAGATCCTTTTCTTTTCTTAAAAATAACTACTAATAAAAAAAGTGCAACAACTCCTTTTTAAAGTTCTCTAGTTATGAAAATTCCCATTATGATGTGATTTATAAACTGGGTAAAATCAACAGCAATGTTATGATGAGATTATATTGACTTTATATGAACAAATTACATTATTACCTTACATAACATACGTTGAATTGTTTTAAATGCATGTGAAACAGACTGATATCAACAATGCTAGTAACAAAATTCTGAAGTGTTAAGGATTTTCTTGAAATCCTGAATTCCAAGACTTTATGTGTATTTGATATGGGAATGTATCTGCAAACCTAGGAGCAACTTTAGCTAAAAGTGACCTTAAGGTGACCACTGTAACAATTATGTAACTGTAGCTGTTTCTGTACTGCTCTGTCAGACAGAGAATGACATGAAAACATATGCATTCACAAGGTCACCAGAGGTTTTGCCCAGATTGCCACTTCTGTGTCAGTTTTAGTCCCAATTCTGCCTGTCCTAGGGTCAGGATCAATGGTGCTAGTTTGAAGTAATATGAATTTAGCATAAGCTATTGTTTGCACCAGTGCTTGTGATCCAGATCAATGTGTGATGACCCAGAGGGATTTGAGGGCTTCTATAAATATCATATATTGAAAAGTAGAAATACAAAACTCCTCAATCCAAAAGTCTGTAAAAAAAATCATTCTTTTATTCGAAATAATACTTTGTAGGTTCTTCTCAATCAGTACAGTAGATATAAAACAATCAAATTGCTTTAAGCTTTTGTCCACATTTGGATATGTAAAGTTTATATACAGAAACATTTTATATACATTTGGGTAACTCCAGAATTTAGTTAAAAATCCCTTATGATTCTCAAAACGAAACCATGAGTTACTCCACCAAACATTACCTGCGTTGTTAGCATTCTCAGACACTAGTACTTACTCCAAGAATTTCTTTTTGGGGGAAAAACAAGGTCATATCAGGGAAAAAACAAACCCAAACCAACCAACAGATTGGTAAATAATAAACAGATCACATTACTTTGTATGTTATGTAAATTTTCTCCTAACTTTGCAAGTTTTTATCTTTGTCGTCCATGTATTTTTCCCTAACCTTTCCCACTGTCTTAAGCAATAACTTCCACTATTATTTGTGATCTCTTTAGGCTTTAACTAACTTTCCATGCCCCTAAAATCATTCATTTGTTGATTTCAGTTTTATTTTAAAAAGAAACTTATACCTAAGTGCTGACTATTGTCTTGAAAAGAAATATCTTACAAGACACTTAGTGAGGGAACTGACAGAGTAAAGAGTTTTGTGAAATTATATTGTTTCTACTGAGAGTCTAATAGATTAACTTCTCACCTTTGTAATATTTAATAGTTTAAAGAGTTGGGATATACAGTGCCTTTTTGGTTCCTTTAGTGTCTTGTTTCATGCAAGTTCTTCTCCTTAGTGTTTTTAGTTCCAGTTACAAGATTCCAGAATTCAACTCTAATTTCATCTAGTAACTGTATCTAGTAAATGCATTATTTGCAACTCCAAAGTAATAACTCTGACCAATGATTGATATATCTGAGTTTTCTTATTTCCTACTTATCTGGTTTTCAAAAGAACAATTCTATAGCAACATCTTATGTACAATACGCAGTTCAAGACAACCTTTCAGAATGCTTTTCCAAAAGGTTAGCTCACATAAAAGGATAAAAGAGGGTGTTAAAAGAAAAGAAAACTTTGAAAGCCTCAGGTTAGGACACTTGGATTACAGACTAAGGTCTGAAACAAATGAATATTTAATACAGCCCTTCCTTCTATTATAGACACACTCCTTAATAAACTTCTGGTTGGTAAGAAAAGTTTTATGTCCAGTTGGTAATAGAATTACAGATGCTGTACATAAAATATTGAAAACCTCCTGGCCCTGTGTTGGACAGGCCCCATTTCCCCTATCTGTACTGCAGTTCAACATATCAGAAGTCTGATGCCCCTTCATCTTAAAGATGGATGCCTTCCATCATGTTCCTTTTATTTTATTTATGATTTACCCTTGTTGATGTAGCACTAGCTAACCTTTCACATAATTTTGGAATGTCTGATGCTTTCTGTTTATCACTGGGGCATATGACATAAACCAGAAGGTACTATATATGTTAAACTCTTGTAAAAGGATATAGCTGGGGGCTCATTAGTACCAACTAGCCATTTTATTTAATACAGTGCACAAGAGTCTATAATCTTAATTTTAAAGGGTTTGGCTATGTTAAACACATCAGAACAGCTGAATCTGTGTATCTGAACTGAACACATATGTATAATGAATACGGACATCAGTGTTTCTACTACTGACTGCAGCACTCAGTCATGCAGAAAATGACTACTGTAGATTAAAGAATGTTATTGATCTTTGTTTCCGTCATCTTTTGCCTTCCTTTTTTTTTTCATTCAGCATGAAAATGCTCTTCAGAGATGAATTTTCAATTTCTTTTCTTTGAAACGGCCTTTCAAATTGAACAATATTAAAATAATCTGTTTCAGAGAGAGCACACATGGACAAGAAGAATGGTAAACCAATAACACTTTCTCAACTGTGTGTGTTAGCCCTCAGGGTCTTGGTTGTACAAAGGGCAAAATTTAACCCCAGGGAGCAGAACTGTATTGTACACATATGTAATGCCCTAGAAGTGAAACAGCAGAGTGGCAGCTCTAATGCATGCTGCAGGGCTGCATCCTACAGTCTGAATGGAATTGCTCTGTATCTGGAATTTCAGGGAAATCAAATAGCTTACTGCTACATGGCTGTGAAAATCTTATAATTTCTACTGTTTTCCACTCTATCCCTTGCACATATTTTATTAAAAGTTATTTAAGTTCATCCTTGAGTAGCCACAGGCCATTTAGGCTCTAGATCCATGCAGTAAGCTATTGACAGTTCAGCACAGTACTCATAAGGTAAAGAAGGCTAGAATGGTGCTATTGCATACATGTGCCTTCTAAGTGTTTTCCTTTCTTCTTCTTGCTTTCCTATATATTTTATAACTTCATTTAAATGCTAATCTTGCTCCCGCAAGTGAGCTACATAGGAGAAAAATATTCTAAATAAAATACAATTAAATTTCATATAAGACTAGTACTTGGACAATAAGAATTTGTCGTGGGTTTACCCAGGAAGAGTCAGTCTTGCAAGTGACCTATGGTGCAGGAAGCAGTGCACCTTGCTTCCTGGGAAACAGAGCCAGTGACCAGCTAGTTTTGAGTATTGATGGGTATATAATCCAATTAAAAGTTGTTCCGCCTCCAGGGAAAAAAAACATATTTAAGAGAGATACACCCGAGAAAAAACCCTTTTTTCCTGTCCTGTTGCTGCCAGAGAAGCAAGTTCTGTGCTTCTCTCTCTGGTAAGAGTGGGCCTTTGCCTTCCCCCCCCTCCCAGAGCAGGGAGGGGGGGGAGGTTTGGAAGGGAGTTTGCAACAGTGCCGCTGAATGTGGGGGAGGACCCGGCCTGAGCTCTCCGGCTGCTGGGCAAAACATT
>VZTJ01011332.1:553765-614182 GCA_013397795.1 Orthonyx spaldingii | reverse complement strand
ATCTTTTTCTCCTGGGCGGCTGCTAGTTGTGAGGCTGAAAACCATAAGAACTGTATTTCTTGTGGAGAAGTCAACGTGGTAAAGCAGGAGAAAACTCTCCCTAAATGAACTGAAGAAAGACTAATTTAGAAGTGGTAAACTGACTGAAAGTCAAAGTGTTGTTTTTTTGTATTGTCATTGAAAAATGGAGAAGTGGGAAGAGCAAAGGTGTTCTGACGGTTTTGTTCTGGTTCTTAATTTTTTTCCTTCCTTTTGGGTCTGTTAATAAACTCTCTTTATATTCTTTAAAGTTTGAGCCTGCTTTACCTACTCCTAATCCTTATCTCACAGCAAAATTAAATAAAATCTAGTAAGTGTACTGGCGTTTAGCCAAAAAACTCAGGTGAACGAACTCAAACCACTACAGTGGTTAACTGGGATGTGGAATGGATGTTCCAAATATAATTTAAAGTTTCCTCTTGGAGCAATTATTTTGAAACTCCATGATTACAGGCACAGCACTGTAAAACACATCAAAGAAAAAATTTCCTTTCAAAGCAAACATTTAAGGTAGTTGCTATACACTTTTTTTCATTCTGACAGGTTTTTTCATATCTATGTCTTCTGCTCTAAAAGGATAACAGCCTATATAGAAGATGAAAGAAAATAGGGAGATTTCAAAGAGAGAATCATAGAACAAGTTGTGGTGGAAGGGCCTTATAAAAACTATCTAGTCCAAACCCTCTGCAATGAGTAGGAATATCTTCAACTAGATCAGGTTTCTCAGAGCTCAATCCAATCTGATCTCAAATATTTCCAGGGATGGGGCATCTACCACCTCTCTGGGCAACCTGTGCAAGAGTTTCACCTTGTAAAAAATGTCTCATTGTAAAAAATTCCTTCCTTATACCTAGTCTGAATCCACCCTCTTTTAGTTTAAAAATGTTACCTTGTCCAAAGGGTGAGAGAAAGGGTGCAGAGCAACATAACTCATTTCAAGTGTTATTTTGCTTAGGCTAGTTTCATACTCTTTCATTTAATGTGAATGGAGAGTGAGTCCTGCTTGTCAACTTTTCGACAAGAGAAATCAGAACCAAAAATGTAACTTGTTGTGAAAATTTTCAATTGCAAGGTGATGGATTCTTCTGTTTTTCTTTTATCTACCTTCAAACAAAATATCAAACATGATTGCTGAAAAAACCCCAGACAAACAAACAAACAAGTGCTTCTCTGTGTTAACACATGGAGTGCTGCAGGGGAGGACTCTTCTGGAATTCTGACTTCCTGGAAAACAGAAATCCAAAGTTTCAAACTTATTTTCAGTGACCCCACATTATTAATAGACTGCTAAAGTGTTCCTGAGTGCTTTAGTATTCAGAAATAAAAATTCACTCTTTGGTGCTCATTTGGAACCTGATTGCATGATTCCATGTCAACCTATATGACTGTTAATCTCTGTGGACTAAATTCAACATAGCATATGTAGGTCATCAGACAAAACCTCCATTGAAATCAATAGCAGAAATAAATTACTCTGGTATAGCATGTCAGTCTGCATTTGATTTGCTGATGCATGATTGCTCTGAACTGTTAGCTTCATTTACTTTTATTGATTGTTACTGTGAAATGCTTACTAATTGCACATCAGATTTTTAAAGGTGCTTAATTGCATACTTTAGACGAGTGTTAAATTCCATACATTGATTATCTGTGAATTATGTTCCAGGGAGTTCCATTTCTATGCCATGCCTGTTTTCTGTAATATTATGGGCCATGTCATTAGCTCAATCTAAGCTGATTCTAGAACTGTAGTAACAGAGACGGAGGAGAAGAGAAGCTATCTCCATTTTCAGGGTTTGAATACTAAAGGCAAGATAAAAACCTTTTTTAAAAAAATGAGTGATTCAGATCCAGTCTTTGAACAATACACAGTCTAAGCAGTTGGTGGCTCAGGTCTGAGTTAAGCAAAGATTTGCCACTATGTCTAACACCTCAATATTTAACCTATATGTAGGTGCTCAAGATTTAGAGCAGAAGTAAAAAGTCAGTCAAAACCCTTAGATACCAAAGTCAGAATTCATTTTCCATACCTGCCTTCTTCTGGAAGTGGGAGATACCCACTCTTAGGTGACTCAGGGAGGAAAACTTCACTCATAGAGCTCTGGTTATAAAAGTACTCTATGACAGTCAGATCCTGTCATCAACGTTCAGTGGCAATAGATGGAAGACTCCAAATTCAGTGTCAAAATTATGAGCTGGGTTTGCTCATACAATTAAGAAATTTAGGTGTGACCTCACCTACCATCCACAACCTAGTCAGATCTAGAGGAAAGTGTTGTCTTGTTAGGTTGGAACTGCCCAGACCTGTAGGAATCAACCAAAGTTTGCAAGTGGGTATTGTACAGGTATTCTGTATTCTTGATGGAAATTTATGGGAATTAAAATTTTATTCCCTTTTTACGTTATCCAAAATTTTCTCTTGATATCTCTACTTGTGTTTGAATCTAGACAATCCATCATTTACAAACAGGAGAAAAATTATGGAAAAGTTTAATGATTATGCCTGGCATATTTATGGACATTCTCTTTGAAAAGTATTTTAACTTCAAGTCACTCTGTACTCAATTTTTTTCAAACAATATTCCACTGAAGTGACAGGAGGCCTGTGAGAGTTACAAGTAGGAATAAAATGACAATGAGAAAGAGCCAATAAAATTACTGGAAATTTAACTAGCCAATTTCAAATCTGAAAACAAATCTTGAACTGAAAGCTGATTCTTATTTTATTCAAGTCCATGTGTTAATGCCTATAAAAGTATAAATCATACCTTTTGCTAATGTGCCCTATCTGGAGACTGTTAAATCATTCTGCAATAATATTGGGTAACTTTGTGAGCAATGTGAGTTTATAAGGGTCTGATGGTCAAGAACTATCTGAAATGTGTCCAATAACCACAGAAATAAGATATAATTGAGCAAACACTGGAGTAATGTGTTAAAGTTGCCAGGCTTCCCATTACAACAGGTGAAAATTCTGCCTTGGGGTAAGCTGGCATAAGAGTTCTCAGGTCTGAGAGAAAAGGAAACATCCAAATGTTCAACATTTTTTGAGGCACAAGAAGACACAGAAAAATCAATCACTGTTTTGTCTACTTCTGCAAATTTGAAAGACAAGATTAATTTATTAAAAATAACATTTTGGTAATAAAAAGTCCTAGCCAACTGAATTTCTGGTCTTGTTGAGGTCTTTGAGGTACAAAGTTAGATCAGAAGTGATGAGGAAAGTGATGTTTCTGTTCAGACCTATAAAATGTTTGAGGGCACATGCTATCTGTTTATCATTGCATAATGAATCTTAGTGACAGATTGTTGTTTGCTGTCTGGGTTTCTTGTTACTGGGAGCAGAAACATTTTATGGAGAAGAGCAATCTTACAGCTAGGACATCACTTGTTTGTTGTGTGCTTTAGGTACTGCTAACCAGTTCTGTGACCTCTCCTTGCTCTCCAAAGTGGAAACTGTGGATTGGTTGGTCTGGTCCTCTACCCAGGTCTTTAGGTGGAAAGTGGCCATGTCCTATCATGCCTCTCAAGTATGACAAACACTGTAATGGGGCAGAAAACAACTCTTCTGGTCTGAGCAATACTGCTTTTGAATCCTTTAACTGCTCCTTGGGCTACATTGCTACTGAGATGACTAATGACACAATTGACTCTTGGAAAAGCACAGAGGGCAGTAGTATATTGCACCTAGTGTAAAAAGACAAAGTATAAATCACAAACCACAAGTCATGCTCATGATTTGGAAACAGGTAAATATTTTTCTGCCAGATTCCCAGACAGTCGTAAAAGAGGTAGGAGTGCCCAGGTGACAAGCTCCTCTATGCTCAGTCAAGAGTCATCCAGATTAAAAGCAGAAAAATAGAGCAAACCTCTTTTCTGCCTCTTGAAACAGGAGAAATACTTGGCTGCTTTTTTTGCCACTAATGTGGAACTGTAAGCATTTGGCTCCAAGCCTGTTCTGGGAAGAAAATTGCTGAAAGAACATTTTCTCATATGGTATTTCTCTGACATGGGAAGAAGTAGAAAATGCTGTAAATTTTATGAGGAAAAATATTTTGTTTTTATTCACACCCCAAACATGAAGGTCTATGTATTGAAGACAGCCTTTAGGTATTTATTGACTGTATGAGAAACTGGGGCTTGATCCCCAGCCACCCTGATTTCGCATCTATCCTCTTGGATAAGGTGAGAGGCAATTGCCAAAGTGGGAAGTGCACCAACAATATTCACCACCTGCCACAACAAGATGTTGTGACTCTGAGCATACCTAAGACTTCTCTACTTTATATTCACAGACAAATCAGTGCTTTTTAATGTGGGAAATGGAGGAAACTACTTTTACCCAAGCAGAAGGAAGAAGATCAATTTCCCAATCTCTGAATTACTCACACTTCACTTGTTTTTACACAAATTTTGTGCACCAGCTGATCAACTTCACTTAATTAAAAGGAAGTATTACTAATACTAAATACATTGCTTTTACTTTCTTTGAAGTATTTCTAATTCCTTGTGCTCAAAAAAAAAAAAAAAAAACACCTCATTTTGGAATTATCAGGGAAAAGTACAGCAAAATTTATAAGAGCAGAACAAAAGCACCCAGCAAAGGCTAAAGGATGGGAGATTTATGTTTATAACTACATGGGGAGAATCAGAGAACACCAATGATTTACTAAACCTATTGAAGAAAAGGTTATAAAATATCCATGAAAACATTTATGGGAGATATCAGAAAAACATTGTCAGAGAGATTTGACTATGAAAATCACCACATAGGAGAAGTAGGAGGAATGTTAATGGCTTTTAAGCAAAAAAACCCCTCTGATATTTATGGCAATTTAAAAAAAAAAAATAAAAAAATGCTAGAGTATAAAAATATTTAAAGAACCCTCATTATTTAACTAAGATATTAGTAGAAAGCAGAAACTCTTCTCCTCATGATAATGACCAGTGATGTGAAATGACAGAAACCACTTTTAAGTTCCTAAGCAAGACTGCCCTTCAGTGAAAGCTACAATGACATAGTTGCAGTAAGTTTTGAAAAGCAGTAGTTGGCAGCTTTGGGCTGCTGGAGGCAATGGATGAAGGGGGCTGCCAGACCAGGCCAGTGCAGGATGAGCAGCCATGTCCTCTTCATGTCAGCACCGTGCTGCCTTCCAGGGCTCTGCTGCTTCCCACTGCAGCCGTGCAAAGGTGAGAACTCTTAAATCCAGGATGGTGCCTCACTATTCAATCTGCTGATAGTCAGCACAGATTGCATGTACTGCAAAAACACATTCTGCACTATTTTTAATTTCCAAAAGAGATCCAAGGCAGTGGTCTGAGCAGCATTCAATGCAGCTAACTAATCTTCAACACTCAGCAGGGATGTTAGAAGTAAACAGTTGAAAGCAGAGCTGCTCGAAAATTTTCAAATACATTTTTATGTAGATGTACATGCTTTACACAACACTGAATATATTCACAACAAGCTACTGATTGTCCTTCTTTTCTTCTTCCTTTGTTTCCTTTTTCTATTCACCAATTCCTTTTCACAAAAGGAAAAGCAAAGAAAAGATGAGTGACAAAAATGAAGATTAAATAAACAAAACTTATCAAATCAAAAAGAGAAAATGTTTTCAAAATCACAGCAGATAAAGACAAATATTCACCAAAGAATTTATGAAAGAACATTGATAACATCAAAAAAAATTGGTTAGAATTTTTGTGTCTTTATACATTTTTAGGAAAGTCTAAACAAAAAATCCCCCCAAAATCAAACACACCCTCCCCCAAAACTAGCAAAACTAAAAACAAAACCCCCGAAAAATCTCTCAAGAAAAACCCTGAAAAAAAAATCCAACCCCCAGAAAACCCCAAGTAGAAAAAATGTTCATCTTTTTCCTAAAACATAAATGCCTATATAAACACCTCAAATATTTTAAGTGCTAGGCAAATCAAGCATTAATTTCCCAGGAAAGGTTATTATAGTCTTTAAGAAATGCATCTCGTTCTGTCACAGAAGAAATATTCAGATTGTTTTGAAATCCAGCCTAACAAGGAAACTCAGTGATGAAATAAATGCAGGTGACTTGGCTGCAAATAAAAATTTCCTTAGCCATGGGGCTATCTCATTTCACAGTTCAAGTAGTAGGTTTTTTTCCTTTTTTTTTTTTTTTAAATACAAACCTTTATGTATAGACCTATTTTGTTTTCCATTAATGCCTGTCTTAATCAATTAAAGAACAAAACTATACTGCATTTCTCTCTGTCCCTTCCCTCTCTGTATTTCTTCATTCTTTTTCAATAAAAGGACAGAATCATTTGTTGATAAAGACAGAAATTGGGACTTGCTTTGTACTTCTAAGCATGCCTCATCTCCCTGTGAGCATATTTAATGTATTCCCTTGTTGAATTTAGAATAGAGGCATGAAAACTGAACAGCTTACTTAAGTGTTAAAAAGCTGCCATTTCACAGTTGCAAGACTCAGCCCCTATAAACCCACACTACTCTGGAGTGGATAGTAGATCTTACACCATCTTGGAAAAAACAAGTGGTATGACAAATATTTTTAAATTTTCTTTAATATGTGTTAAATGTATATAATTGGATTAGTAACAACTCAACATTTTCTGTGAATCTGTGAGCTAAAATAATAAATGACAATCATCTTTCACTATTCATTCATCTGTTTTCAGGTGAGTCTCCATAACCTTGGAAATCTAGAAAGCTGAAAATTTAGAAGAAAGCTCCTTTAAATTATAAAAATGATCTCTTGCCCTACACATCTGTAAAATTCAAAGTGAGTGCAATTTGTATACTTAAGATAAAAAAAGTTAAAATTGAGTGAAATGTACCGTGGTTTTCAATAGCTTTCAATTACCATTAAACCTTTTTGAGAGCAATTTGCATAATGTTTCATAAACATGTAGGCAGATTAACCTTTTTAGTTAATTTATTCATTAGCAGTAAAAATTCAAAGCACCTCTTATGAGAAAATAATGTCTTGCTGTTAAATTACATGGAAACAAAGCAATTGGGACATAGTTGCCTCAGTTCTCCCTGTGTCAAAGCACAAAATAGTGGAGAGAATAAAGCTTCGCCTGTTAGCGGAGTGTTGATTAAATCGCCTGTTTGTGAACAATTAGCAGTATTACAAGAAGATTAGGTGAAGTATTAATTAGATATGGGTTAGAAGAGTCCTGCCTGGAGCAGGTACCTGCAAATATTGGGGACAGAAGAACCAAAAAGTATGAGAAAAAACAGAGAGTTTGACTCTTTCTTGTCTTCAGCCACTTTTTACATTACCACATATGGGTAATGATGTAACCTTAATCCATTCAGAGACAAAGTAAAGGATGGAGACCACACTGGGGCAAGGAATGTGACCACTCCTTTCTATCTCAAGCAGCCAGTTACAGACACATAAAAGAATCACAAGGTGACAGAAGAATAATGTTGAATTACCACACTTTCCATTGACAGAATGCATGAGAATATGAGATTTAAGACAAGAAAGAGTTTGGACAATTACGTGGTATTTTATTAGCCAGGTTCTTAAGGCGCTTCCAACAACAGGAGACTAAACCCTCCTCAGGAGCTGAAATTGAATCATTTGCAGATTTATGTTACGGCACTGGCAGGTCTATCATTTTGGGTAAGTTTTACAGCGTTGGGTGATACAGGCTACAAGAGCATGTGGAGGGCAGTGGCTCAGCTGATGGAGATAGAACCTGAATGAGTAGTTTGGAAGTTTACACCAGTTTTAGACCTATCCTTACATCTCTTCATTAGGAAATAAAATGAAACCTTTCTGTACACATGCTCTGTGATATGTCATAATGCTATCCATTGCCTTTAGAGTGTATCCCAAACTACACTTTTGCAAAGAGTGGTCCAATTTTTAATCTATTTACTCAGGTATATGCGTGAATATTTAGACAGGGACATTTGTTATATAACTCTATTAAATCTACAATAACTTCCAAATTGAAATGTCAGGACAATCAATTTGATATTTTTACACTTTCCCATATCTTTTTGTGGGTTTACATCTGGAAGAGATATACTGATCAAGATTTCAAAGTTAAGGAAATTCCACACTCTTCTGGTGATTCTAAATAGCCAGATTATACAGGTGACATGAGAATGTTGAAATCACTAAGTGCACAAGTATGCAGAAGCATTAAATTATCCAATATTAAGTATTATTCCTGGTCCTCTTGCATTGCTGTCATGTGCTGCTTAGAGGAATGTTGTTGACTTAACTGATGTAAGTAAACCACAAAACCTGCAACAATCTGAAACAAGTCTGAGGAAAGAGTTAAAAAAAAAAAAAAGAGATTCTCAACAGAAATCTAAGGCAGATTAAATGTTTAAGGATGGTTCCTTAGCTTTTAAGATGCTTGATAATTTTCTAGTCAAATAATCTATTAAAAAGTTCTACTGTCTTGCAACTAGTAAACAAAAACAAAGCAAAAAATATTAAAAAACCCCCTACAATGTATTAATAAATATAGGGGTCTAAATGTCTGGAGGAAAGCACAGTGTTTTTTCTTAGAAAGGTGTCATGGGATCTTAACATTACATTTACCGTGGGATTTTTTTTAACATAGCTTACTAATATCTAGAGAAGCATGCAAGTTCCATGATTGACGCAGTTAACTAGGAACCCACCAGAAAAACAGGTGGTTTTGACAGGTAATATCTTCCAGGAATGACTATGAAAGACTTGCTCTGTTATTAAGAATTAGCAACCAATGAGGCCAAAAATAGGAATAATCTGCCATATACAAAAATCACTGTTACCATTCTGTAAGAATGAAAATGTGGGATTTGCTTACGATGAAAATGCCAAGCACTTCACATAAGCACATACAGAGGCTATCAAACACCCTCTCTGTGCCAAGTTGCTGTTTCGCTGGAAGTTTCCACCATGTAATAGATCTGTGTTCTTTCTATATCTGTATTAGACACATCATTCCCTACAAAGTGCCTGAAGCAGCTGAAGCAATCACCTCAAACATGATAATAAATGTCAATGATATGGACTCTGAACATTAAATGTTGGAATGCTTTTTTATAAAGTCTATTTCAAGAACACTTTGCTTTGACTTTCATCAAGAAATTAGATTGTAAGGTCATAAAATGTTGAAGTCAACTTCAGATAGTGTTGTAGTCTTCCTGACAGAATCCTAAACACAATTGTATTGTCAAAACCCCCTAAGGAACAAAATCCCCTCAAGGAGCAATTAATATTATGACTGTGGCACTTTGGGTTATTTTTGGGAAAGGAACTGGAGTCAAATGGAAAGCAAAGCTCACTCTTGTTAATAAGAAGGTTAAATACTAAGTCAAATGGCAGAAAATTGGCTTAAAGCACAGTGGATAAAAACAGAAATCTATTTTAATTTTGAAGTGCCTGTCCTGAACAATTGCATATCCACCTTGACAGGAAAAGCTTCTCTTAATGTCTCCTCTTGGAGTAGCTTCCATTATTCTCCATAAATCGTAGGAAATTAGGCATATTTTAAGGGTTGTAAGCTCATTTCCCTCTTACAACAAGTATAGTTTAAAGTGTTTAAATGTAATGTAAACTACTGTCTATTTAACCAAATGGAGATTTCTAATCATTGTACTTATCTCTTTGTTTCAATGCCCAATTCCATATGCAGACTCCTCCTGTTTCAGAAGAAAACAGAAACTCAAATGAATATTTAGGAAGGAAAAAACCAGTGTTCAACAAAAGAGGTCTTAAAAGAAAATACTGAAAAAACACGATGAAAGTACAGGGAAAGACATGATTCTGTTATCACAGATGAAACGGCCAGATGAGATGGCCAGCTATATTCTAAATTAACTTCATTTTGTCAGACAAATTAATTTGCTACGTTTCAGTAAACATGGCATATTTGGTCTAAACAAGAGGATTCTATCTTATGTGACACAGTTCAGTGGCCCCTTAACTTGCTGGACATATGAAAGATTGACTCAGTCACTTTACTGCCCAAATTAACCGAGAACCTGAGCAAGAATCTCTTCCTGACCTCCAAAGTGCTCTGTCTCTTTAGTTATTCTTGATTGGCATCATATCCATTGGAGTCACTCCATGAAATATAAATAGATATTCATGATTAAATATTCACAAGGGAAAATAATTAAAATTGCCCTCTGTATCTTAGATGAGCTTTCCTGTCACTGGATCACAAAGCAATTTTTTATCATGCTGTCCTATGAGTCGTCTTCCACAAGAAGTGTGCAGAGAGCCTGGGTTTTGTTGCAGTCTGGTGGTATAGAATTCTCCTAATTCATGCCAGTGAAAACCTAAGCATAAATAGGACTTCAGCCCAGACCTTCACTGAACTTGGCAACTATTACCTGAACTGATATACCAGTTTGGGGAAGGACTAATGGAGGCACCTGTCTCACAGCAGTGAGTGCAGAGCTGGGGAAGGCACTTACCTCTGCTTCAGTGAAGTGGCAGAAACCCTTGCTTATACACCATTTTCATGAAGTTAGGCAATGACAGGACTTTCTATGTGCCTAATTCTCCTCATAGGCAAGACAAAGACACACTGCTACTTTAGAATCACAAAGACTGCTCTATAAAACAGCTTCATGTCTTGACATACTAAATCACTGACTAGCAATTAGTTTAGATTTTGCAGTTGTTTCTGTTTTATTCTGTTGCTTGTATAGCTTTTGACTATCGATATAAATATGAAGGCTTAAAATTTCAAAAATGTTTAGCAGACACAATTATTCCCTATGAAAATATATTCATTAATGTGCTGTTTATCTCCATTAGTCTTTTTACCTGTCACATGAAGTTCTTATTTTATATATATTGTACTTAGAAATATAAGCATGCCATTCAGATGCTCACAGAGATGATCTTATAGTTGCTTGTTTATGGTACACAGAGATATAGATTGGCAGGGCAATCTAATGGTCTGCATTATCTCCTTTCAGATTATTTATGAACAATCTTCATTTTAGTCTGCCAAGACTGGAAAAAGGAAGCAGAAGCAAAAATAAATTTGTAAATAACCTCACACTAGGAAATGTAAGGTGGTGAGCTTAGCATGCAGCAGCACGTGGCACATTCAGGGAGTGTAAGTATTTTAATCACAGCAGTACAACTGTACTGCTGTTCCCGTCTCTCCTCTCCTTCCTATTTTCCTTCTTCTTTTTCTTTCCCTTTTTCTTACTTCCTTTCTGTCTCTCCCTCCCTACATTCATCTGCCCTTCCATTACCCCCCTATGCCTCTTAATTGGCCAGATGTCTAAGGTTTAGGTCTAAGGCCTGAGGTTTTCAGTGTGAGACCTGGAAAACAATGAAAACCATTTACCTTAAAGATTTCAAAAGGAGTGGGGGACAGTGTATACCTAGAGCTAGACAGCTTGGAAGTTTAAGACTTCAAACGCTTTCAGGTTTTGGTCTTGGCAGAATTTGGATAGGTCTGTATTTGGTTATTTTTCAATTGTATTTAGAGGGTGCATTTTTGTCATGGACAGCTATGTTCTTATTAAAGAGTAATCACTGTTTCTAGGTGATAAAGTTTTATTTTACCGTCTTCTCTTTGGGAAATTATTGGGTTATTAACACATGGTGTAAAATAGCACATGTGTGCGTGTGCATGGATGTGTGTGTGTGTGTTAGTGCATGTGTGTATTTTACTCCATCTTTCAAATAGCTCTGAGGGAATTCACCTCTAGGGATTTCTAAAGTGATTTAACATTCCACTTCCTACAATAACAGCATATTTCAACACAAACACTTAATTATTTTAAAGGTTTATTTGATTTTATACCCTCTTTATCTGTCATGAAGCTATTTTATTCTTCTTCCACTTATATGAGTTTAGAGTGTGTTTGTTTTAAATTTATGTAAACACAGAATACAGAAATACAGAATAGAGCCATTAGCTTAGAGTACTACAATCAATTTAAAACCTGATTCTGATGTTTCCATAAATGAAATAAATGGAATTCAGCACTAGATGAAGGAGAAAAGGCTGCATAGAACAAAGTCATTGGATGGCAAAATTCAAAACAGCTCGAGATTTCAAGGTACAAATGTAAAATTAGGACTGCTGAACTCTCTGAGGGAAATGAGAAGGGGTTAATGTTTTATTCTTCCATTACTGGGTGAATGTTTACATTATTATTAATAGGCCAACTCGAGCAGTTTATTTTAAAACTTAATCCCTCAGGAAGAAAAAAATCACACTTTCTCTAATGGGAGTAAAAAAGAATAAGGGGAAAAAAATGTAAGAACACAAGGATTTAATTCTAAATGCTGAGGATAATAAAAAATTTTTCAGCTATGTATGAATGTACTTCAGCTGAGTTTGAAACTGGAGCCATTTGTAACCATGAGCTCATAATTGTTAAGGACTACAAAGCTGAGATTTTGCTTGAAACAGTAAGAAACAGTGCAAAACATAAAATAAATAATCATAATATCTGTACTAAAGATCTGTATTCTGATGTTGAACTTGGGGTCTAGAAGACAAATGAACAGGAGCGAAACTCCATATTTTCCTTATACCATGCAAGCATTATTTGTCATATTCAGCCCTCAGCAAACGAGCTTACACAAACTGCTTGTATTGACCCTCATTCATTATTATGTTGGTGTTTTTTTTCTAAAATTTGAAAAATTTCTCGGAAATATCTATTTTTATATCTATGTAGGGATGGGTATTAACCATAGTTGATTGTGGCAGGACAAGTAGTATGGATACTTGAACTAAACAGGGATACTCTGAATTCAAGGCATTATTCTAGTCTGTAAGTGTCTGATATCTATTTTATGAATTTAAAGTAGTAGTCTGAGGACCTCCTAACTGTTGTGAACACAGTAGACTAGAGGCCAGAGCTCCTGGATTAATGTCAATATGTAACAAAACCCACAATGCTCAGAAGTTACTTTCCACCACAAAAATCCCAAACTGAGCACAACAGAGACAAGCCCGGTGATATCTGTAACACACTGTGGAATATTAGCTACAGTTTGCAAGACAGTCTTTTACACTGAGGCATGCTTTGTGAGTCACTCAACCAAAAGTAAGAGGAATACTTTTAAAGCAAATACTGGATTTAAGGAGTTGAACTTCTTCCCAGCTTTGTAACGTCTGAACACCTTTCTCTTAACTGGGTCACAAAGACTGCAGCAATTCATATATCCTTTGGCACTTCTCTTTTGAGTTACAGAAACACTTCTTTGCATGAAGTGTTTTGATAGTTCAGGCAGAAGCAAGGTTGGTTTATATGATGAATACGCCTGTGTTTCAGGTAGAAGTCTTTTATCAAAGACACAGTTTTGGCAGTACTTCCTAAATGTAATGAAACACCAGCATTGTTCTGGTACACTGGAAATTTATTCCACAATCAGTTCCACCGAGATGTACATTGTTAGCATGACTCAGTGCTACCTACTGTCTATAAGCAAATTAACTCCCTCTTACACATCCACAGTACTATAGCATAAAACCGTGGTGCTATCTAAAGAGGCAGACCTCTCTTCCCTCATATCCTTGCATATTTCTCAGTTCTTTGATTCTGTCAGCAAGGGCTTTCTTGCAGATTCTTGTTCCCAGAATAGATTCAGGAACTGCCAAGACTAAAAACTAATCTCGAAATCTTTACTTTCCCCCCTTCCCCATATCCCCTGCCTTTGATCTGTTGAGTTTCTAGCCAGATCAAATGTGGGCTTCTGAAATATGTGTGGGAAGACACACAGACTGTCTGTCCATATTCATGGAGATTTATGAGGAGTTCAAGTGACAGTATAACCACAGCTTAAATTAGGTTAGTTTTCTCTGCGGTCCTGCTGCAGTCAAGGGAGAAAGTGTGGCTGCTGTTGTGATTTACCATCTCTAACAGGTTAACATTGGATATGTGAACTGCCTTCTGAACCTAAGCTCAGATGCTTAAAGGTAATAGTCCCCTAAGTGGCAATGCTCACTTTATTTTCATCTTTTTTTCATGTTTTAGCCAATGTTTTATTATTAGTCTGGTGCAAAGATATTAGAATCTGGCCCAGATGCCCTATGAACTCACGCTGGCAGATTGTAAAGGATGTAATCTGATTCTGACATTTCCCCTTCTGCATTAGAGGATATACATCTGTGTTCTTCAGATATTCAGAAACATCTTCAGATTCACTTTTCAGAATGCAAAGGACCCATAAATACTAATACAATGACTACAATACCCATGAAAATGTTCACATCACAGTAAAGAACCAAATGGGAAAAACATGTCATGAACACTATTGTACACTGTGGCTGAAAGTACTCTATATAACGACAAATAACTGTAATGTGGTTGTTTTTCTCCATCACTGTTATCCACCAAAAGTTAATTTTATTGTCTATTTTTAAAAAAAAATCTCTCTGTGGGGCAAGAAGGTGGCATATTCCTTGTCTTGGAGATCACCTTTTGCATTTCTGTATTGTCTGAGGTGATGTGCAAACTGTGAGACCTAGGAGAGTTTCTGGGCTCCCAGCCATCCTGCATCCTGACTCTCATATCAGGGCAAGGTTTGGACTTCTGCTATTTGCCTCATCCTACGTACCATGGATTTTGCAGAAAGGGAACCCAGGTGGGTGGACAGACAGGAGGTAACAAAATGCTTCATCCAAATGTTCAGCCTGGACTGTACTTCAGCATGTGCTAAACATGCATTCTCAGGTCATATTAAAATACGGCCCCTGTATAATCAATGGTATTTTTTTCAACAGATTCTCTGGTTTTTTTCTTTTACTAAAGACAAAAGTTTGTATTAAATATGCTGTTTTCTGCCATTAGATTTCAACTACCAATACTGAACATAAAAGGATAATCTTGTATTTTGAGACATACTACTTACACTTTTGCAATTAAATTAATTTTGGCCTCAGGACAAGTTGGTTTGCTTCTATCAATTGCAAAAAGAAAGCATAACCTTATTAAAGAAGTTTAGAATTTAATTCTTTACTTCCAACCTTAAAAATCACACAAATGCACTATGTCTGGGATACTTCTGGTAGGCTGTTACTGTATGCTAGCTCTAAAGTACGAACAAATTGAACAGTGAAATTTGCCCCTTTCTCCTCACCCTGACTCAGACTCTCAGAGTTAGTTATACCACCAATGATATCTCCAACTTCAGAAGTTAGACTTTTCCCTATTTGAATACTCTCTAGAGAAAAAGAAGTGTAGATATGGAAAACCCTTCTCATCAGGCCTGTGCAGAAGGCAGAAGATATTTTAGAAAGTTAGAGTTTCATGAATCTAAGGGATAGCATGCTTTGAATGTTAGGCATTTTCCAGAGGATATTGTGTTGGCTGCATGCCTGTTATCAAGGAATTGTACCGGATGCATATTCAAAAGTTTCCTGATGGGAAAAACAGAATGAGTTGGACTGTCTGGGCAGATTTGAGTCACTTACCTGAAGTCAGGGTAACATCTCAACCTTTATGAAAGAAAGCCATGAAAAGTTAGATTTTATCTCCTGGGGGATAAAGGAAAGTTTGGGTAAAAGTTAAGACTAAATTCCAGCAGATTTCATTGTCTTGTTGCTGATAGAATATAAGAGAAACCTCTTTTAGAAAGGGATGAGAAAAGAGTAGGGGAAAAAAAAGACAAATATATGAAAAAGAAAAATTCTCTGGCAGCCAAGAGGGCCAACCATGTCCTCGGGTGAATTAGGCACAGCATCACCAGCCAGTCAAAGGAGAGGATTTTCCCTGTCTGCTCTGCATTGGTGTGGCTTCACCTTGAGTACTGTGTGCAGTTTTGGTCACCATGAAAAAGACATTATGTTATTAAAGATAGTCCAGAGGGGGACAATGATGATGGTGAAAGTTTTGGAGAAGAAGCCGTATGAGGAGCAGCTGAGGTCACTTGGTCTGTTCAGTCTGGAGGAGAATGAAGTGAGTCCTTGCTGCAGTCTAAAATTTCCTTGTGAGGGGAAGCGGAGGGGCAGCCACTGATCCCTGCAATCTCATGACCAGTGACAGGACTCAAGG
This sequence comes from Orthonyx spaldingii, assembly GCA_013397795.1. Lineage (NCBI taxonomy): Eukaryota > Metazoa > Chordata > Aves > Passeriformes > Orthonychidae > Orthonyx > Orthonyx spaldingii. Next base: position 598,146 of record VZTJ01011332.1, on the reverse strand, counting down.
AAATGTCCTGAAACTGAGTCATGGGAGGTTTAAGTTGAACATCAGGGAAAGGTTCTTCACCCAGAAGGTGGTTGGGCACTGGAACTGGCTCCCCAGGGAAGTGGTCACAGCACCAAGCTTGACAGAGTTCAAAAAGCATTTGGACAATATTCTTGGGCACATGTCGACTCTTGGGGTGTCCTGTGCAGGGCTGGGAGTTGGACTCTATGATCCTGACAGATCCTTTCCAACTCAGCATATTCTGGTCTATGATTCTATTTAATTCTGTGGTTCTGAGAGCACATGTACCTAACAAACTTTAATTTGGATGACATTGTAGAAATATATCCATTTTAGAAAGAAGCAAATTAATCTGGTCAATGGAACAGCCTTCTTTTTGATTAACTAAAGAAAAATCATTATTGATTTTTATGTAATGACTGATACAACAGAAACTATTACTCAAATGAGAGGACAGTGTGACAAAGCCAGAGAAAGACTTGAAGTATGTCGACTGGGGAGTTTTCCAGGGCTTAAAATGCAAAAGCAAGATGCATATTCATTTTATTGTGTGGCCATATGTTTCCATTAATGAAAAAGATGAAGCAGAGAAGGCTGCTGAAAGCCAAAAGATAACAGGAGAAATGTTGCTAAGGTATCTTTGAGGGAAAATTAAAATAAATTTTTTTGGAGCAGATGGAGACTTAGAGAAACCAATATGTCTCCTAATATATATCCTCAAACATTTTCACTGGAATATTACCAACCTCCTCTTTTAGAGTCTGGCATTGTAAGGATTTTGAAGCTGTTCGTTCTGCTGGATTTGACTCTCTCTAACACTAAAATACTTTATTGAGAATGGAAAATTTAGTGCGAAACAGAAGTAGAAAGTTCAGATATATTTCATGAAGAAAAAAAGAAACCATTTTCATGGAAGTATTCTTTTGTACAAATAAACTGGAAGAGAAAAAAATTAGTGTCAAGATATATGAGTATAGTTTCCACTAAAGAGTATATCAGTCAATGTTTCTGTCAATAAACATTCCAAAATCGATGCGAAAATCTTAAAACTCTTTTCTATATGATTTAATAGACAAGAAAAAACTTGCAAAAAGTCAGTTTCTGTCAAGAGACCCACCAATAATTCTGCCTATTCTGTTCATGAACTCAGCAATAGCCAAAAAATTGGAGCTGGTAATAAAACACTAGGTAACTGCAAATGTGTAATTGGCACAAATATGTATCTAATTAAGTAAAGACTATCATGTGATGCCAGATTCAACAGAGGACAATAAAATTCATGTTTGATGGCTGATAGGTTCTTTGAGTTTCTCATCATTTATCTGTGGTATGATGTGCTATGGCCTTGCTTTCCCAGACTTGGAGAGAAAGGTGGCAGCAGCAAATGAGGTTGTGGCTTGTCCTGTCCTCCGAGCTTCATGCAGGTCATGAGAAACCTTCTATGGGGAGGACAAGTTTGGACTTTTCTGGGCAATAAGATTGTGCTGCTTGGAGTACCATTTAAATTCAGGTAAGCATGAGGAAAGCAGTAAGCTTGCAACAGAGTTTCAGGCTGAAAGAAATATATTCCTTATGTCTAGTTTTAGGCATCTGGGATGCATATAGAGCCTTATGAGCTCTGTACCCTCATCTCTCTTTAAAATAAACAGAGAAAACCAGACAGTCTTTAGAGATGGTGTATTATTCTAACCACATATAGATGAATCACATCTATAAGGACTTGAATCACACTGTAAAAACACTTAGGTGTCTCCACTATAGAAAAGACAGCTGAAGGGGAGGTGGGTGTTTAGATCTGGATGGATCAGCTCCAGCCTGACAGGGTCTTTCTTCCTTGTAGCAACAAATAAATCTAACACGAATTCTCAAAAGTGAGGAAAAGCAAAATGCTTTTCTAGTGACCTACATAGTGCTATGAGGCTAGTGTAAGACAGAACTAAACACGATCAACTGCAAAGTGGGTGAAACAAGAGGGCCCATCTTGTGGAGACAAGGAAGGGAAGGCTTATCTTCAGAACCTGATTTACTCTGGCTCATTGAACAGCTGTGGGTTTATGCTGCTTAAAGTGTGGCTTTCCTGTTCCCATATATATGCTTGTGAGTTCCAAAATATACACCCTTATAAAATGCAGACTTTTGAAACCTGCTGGTGTCTATACTTAAAATAAAAAACAAAATAAAATGTGCAGAGGAGATTCACATAACATCTTTGATTACCTAGGATCTGGTCACACCAAATTAACTTCTACACAGATATGGCTCTAGGAAAGGTTCTTTCTGTGTATGGAGAGCTTAGTGAGCCTAAGCTACTGTAAAGATATATTTGCTGTATCAAGCCTGACTCAAATAAGCTTTTATAAAGATAGACTAAGATCCAGAAAAACTTTATTCTTGCTCTTTCTATCTGTTGTGGGTGATTCTTGTAGGAATATATGCAGCGAATACTAAGTGAGAATTTCACAAGTGTCTTTCAGACCTTATGGATATTACAGAAACCTAGAGATTCCCAACTGGCTCCTCATGATTCCAACATTCAGCTCTTCAAACTCTTAGGTATGACAATATTTCTACTTTCTGTCTTTTCTACATAGATCAGGATTTTGGAGCATGAACATATACACTACAAATTTCTAAATATTTCAACAAGAAAAGTAAACAAATACTAATTACCTATATACAGAGCATGGGGTTATAAAGAAAAACTAACTTGTCTTTGTTAGCGAGCTTTTAGTTTTACTGGGTTTATGTAGTAAGATCTTGGTACCAGGGGAGCTGGAAGGTTGCTTGCTTGGCTTCTGTGGAAATTAAATGTGCACGTATAATTTTATAATTATTTTATTTTAAAATATATTTGGCTAGAAGGAAAATTGTAGTTTTTCTGCAGCGTTTATGGAATATACGAACAGTTGAGGAAGGTAGGTAGCTCTGGAGAGTACCCTGTCCCATTCTTCTGCTCAAAAGAGGTTACTCAGAACTGGATGCAGCCAGATTTTGAATGTCTCTAAGGAGGCAGACTACACAACCTCTCTGGGCAAGCCTTAAAAGAAGAATTTATTTTTCTTATATTCAAATTTAATATCCTGTGTTTCAATTTATGCCCATTGCCTCTTGTCCTACCACTGGACATCAATGAGAAAAGCTTGGCTCAGTCTCTACAGACTCCCATCAGATATTTACACACATTTATAAGATCCTCCCTAAGATTTTTATTTGTTTACTTAAACATGATAGAAATTATTATAATTAAAACTTCCTGTCAACACAAATTATTCTTTTAAAAGATAACTTTATTTGTAGAGAATTCAATTTTTAATTGTTAGTAATTCTTCTTAATATTTTCTGTGTAAATTAAAAAAAAATTATATAAGAAATTTTTATTTCAAACTTTTTTCCAACATTCAAAATACTTTAAAACTTTTTCTTTTTTAATCTCTTCTGGCTTTTTGAAATTGTTCCTGCCAATCAAGCAATTTTTTCTTGGATCAAGGGAGTTATCAAAAAGTTTTCACTCTAACACAAGAAATGATATTTTGATTGATTTAAATCTTCTCTAATTATTTGTCCAGTTCTTAGATCAGAATGTGTAGTAGAAATTTATATTTACGTATATGTGGTTTTGGAGGTGAACTACAGAACAGATCTGCACTTCTCATGTTACATGCAATTTGTTGGTTGACACTTTCAAGAGGTTGCACTCATTATATGTCTTGGTTCCGTCTTCTTTTCAAGAGTTTTTGTAATATTTTTTGTATGGTACAAAGTAATGAAACATCAGATATAGTTTCAGTGTATAAAAGACTTCATTAGCTGGTGTTTTAGATGTATCTCTACCAACTGTAGAGGAATACAAATTTTGGCTTTAGTACTGTTTCAGTTTCTGACCAATTATTAGACACAATGAAAGTAAAATCATAGAAAACTGTAAGTTTACTTTTGACATATTACACCATGTTTGCAAAGAGCAGAATAAATCTATTAAGATGCATACAATATATTTTAAATCAAATAGTACTAAAACTTTTAAATTAATTTCTTAGGTAATAGACTGCTTATAAAATATTTCATTTTTAAGTGTCATCATTATAATTTAAAATAAAAAGAATTTTGGAATTCAAACTCTGCATTCTGACATTAATGTATTAAGTATTTTGCAGTTACATCTTAAACTGAAGCAAATAGTTCTGATTGTTTACCTAAATCACTATTAATTCAGCTCAAGTATAAATTGATAAACAGGTTCATACTATACATTCTTTCAGAGTATAATTTAAAAGTTTATCTTAGGAAAACTTAGATCATTAATCTTATATTTTCAATCAATTTCTTAGGATTGTTTAGGATTTTAAAATTTGAATTAATGACTTTTCAGACAGAAAACTTCCCTTCAAATCTATGTTATCCTTTTTGACACTATTTTTTCAGGATTAATTTATGTGATGCTTTGAAATGTGGACATTTCTCAGGTGGAAATGAGTTGTTATTGGACAATGCCCACAAGTAATATAAAAATCTACAGACTACAACAAAGTAATTCTGATTTATTGCCCAACACCCACCCCCATCCCACCAAACAGTAGGGAAGTGGATTTTTTTAATACTAGTAGTTTATTTAACTACACTTAAGTATTTAAGAAGAATCAAGATAACAAAATCTTAGTTTACAGAATCCAAGCTCAGCAACCATTTTGGTGGGTATATACAGGTTTGTTCATGTACATATCAAGATTTCCTGACAACATTATTTTCAAGGGGCAGTGTTAATATTTGTTTTCAGTCACTTTCAGAAGCAATCAACCAGTTCCATATCAGCTACATAGATTTTTTTCATTATTTTTTTACCCTGTAGCCCAGCTCTTCCAGGATGTCACTATGTCATAGAGTTCTTTGTGTTAGAAAATCACTTGTGGCAATCAATAGGAAATAAATGTCTCAAACAAGAAATTGAGGTTCTGGAAAAAGTGAATTTGTAATAATTTAATAATCTTCCTGTATAATGTATTATTTTCTTTAGAGGTGTAATCATCCTTACAAAAGGCATAGATCAGAGGTGAACTAAACCACTAGAAGCCTACCAGTCCAGCCTTCAGGGGTGTTAGACAGGCCAGGGGAGCAATGAGACCATATATTTCTTCTGCATGTAAACAGAAAATGCTAAACAATGAGGTAAAATCCATAACTGTATACATGTACAAGACATTTTCCATATCATTATTTCTGTACAAATACCTACAAAACACTCTAAGAAACAGTGAAGGGGATAGATCTATTATTGTTTAATCAACAGTCAAATTAAATTAGTAACTTAAACCAGTAAAAGAGAAGGGAAAGCCAGTAGATGCATCCCTTAAAATGAGACATTTCAATGCAAACTTCAATTGAAATCGTTTATACTGAATATTTAAGGGGATTAATGTCATTTCTTCCATGTTTTCTCACAAGACAAGAGAGAAAAATGGCATTTTTATTTCTTGCAATGGTCAAGCATTCAACAGGTTCCAACATAATTAAAATGATAGGAGGTGTTTGCTCTTAAATCATGGAGCTGTTCTCATTTTGTTTCACAACCGTAGGCATAAAGGAAGAGGAAGGATACAAAACAAAAACTATTCTGACTTAGGAATAAAAATGTGTTACTGGGAAAAGCACACACACTTCAGAGTACCGATATTTTTCAATGGATTAAAATTATAGCACCAAAAATTGACTCCAGCTTGTAATTTTACTGTATTCTCTAAGGATGCTTGTGCTCTTCAGTCATTTCTATATTATAGCTGTAGATTGTGTAAATGTATTTAAATTTCCCCTTAAATTGGTCCTAAATTAGCTAAAGTTTTCATTAAAAAAAATAAAATCCCAACATGTGAAGTGCAGAGCTGCAGCAGGATTGTCTGCTTTCCAAGGTACATGGTCTGGAGCTTTGGTCTGGACCCAGGCCAGTGACCAGGGTCAGGGAGTGAGCTACACTAAAATTTTAAACACTCGCAAAATTCAACAGCTTGGCTCAACAATGCTTCTAGATTAGTACTAAAATATTTCTGTATTGCATGATGTTTGGAGCAAATACTAGGACCACTGTTTTTCTTGGGATTTTGATTTGGGGTTTTCTTTCAGGATGTGGTGGATTTTTGTGGAGTAGTGAGGTAGGGCTACTTTTTTGAAGAGGCATCTTTGGAAGTTGCCTCCTGTTTCGGATCATGCATTCTCTTTGGGAGAGGGAACAGCTGGGAAACATTACAGAGAAAGACTCAGTAGTCATACAGAGTTTTAGAATACTTCCATTTGTTCTTCTCTAATGCCTGAAAACTGCATACCAACTATCTACATATATGAACTCAGATTTGGAAAGGGCTATCCTATTCATGTACTTTTGCCATGAATATCTCGAAGCTACATGCCAATATGCACATTCAAGCAAACAAACCACAAATGTTATCCCTTTATGTCACAAGCTGTACTTACTAGGTCTTCCAAAGTACTTGACTCTATCGCGAATGGTCAGGCTGCCAATGCCCATACATATGGTGTAGTCTCATAAATTAGGAATAATTTGTGTCCAAAGTTTTTCTGTGTTAATTCCACTGTGAAGGATCTGAACCAATGTTTTTGTTGAATGTGGTTCCTTTTCATATTATTTTTCAGGTCTATGACGTTATTTGGCTAAATTAAATTAACCAACAATATTTCTGGTTTGAAGAAAAACGCTTATCATTTTTTAATGAAAGAGAACTGCTAGCTGCAGTTTTTGCTTTTTTCACTGCCAAAATCTGATCCAAAACTAACTGTGTGATTTATGAAGACAGCTTTGCCCTGGTTCTTTTAAAGGCCCACCCTTTACTGTGTGAACAAGAATCTCTAAAGTAGTGAAAAATTAGAAACAATCTATTTATTCTACCTTTTTGTATAAAAAAAATTTTATTCTAAAATATTAACAAACAAAATATTTCTAAGCTGAATTTGTACAAATAGATTTGTTTAGTTTATGCTAGAGTTGGCTGACTGTTAAAGCAGAAATGCTATGCAGTTAAGGCCAGCCTGGAATGACTATTCTTTTAATTGGAGCCATAAAGACCAGGCACTCAATACTAGCTGCATTTTTTTTTTTAAGAAGAGGACATATTTGCTATGATTTATTAATTTATAATCCCCTTTTGCATGGCCAGAAGTGAAGCCATTAACATAATAGATCACTCTTTGGGTTAATAAATGCTTGCTTTAATGTACTTCACTCTGGTGTGTAACTGGGCATATGATTAAGTACAGACATACCTGTGATGGTGGGACAATCTCTTTGGACCAAATGACCTCATGGTCAATTGACAGGGAAGTCACAGTGAAGCATTTTTTAAAAGGATACTGTAAAAGCTGTAGACATAAGCATTAACCTGTCACAAGTGTCCAAGAACAAGTTGTCATTCACTTTTGAGAATTTGGGTTTGCACTTTTCATCATGTTATCATTACAAATTGTTAGTTCTATCTTAAAGTATGGCTTTATTCATTGTGACATTCCCAGACACTGTTCTTAGGCTTTTTTTTTTTTAATATTCTGTTATGTCTGTATCTGCTATTTTAGATTTTATCAGCTATGGATAAACACTGACTAAATTCCTACAAATATCCCAGGAAACATATTGTTAGGAGTCTATAATTCTTGAGGAAGATAGAACCAACCAAACGGGCCTTATTGTCAAAGTACAGCTTTCCTAGTGTATTGTTCACTGCAGTAGTCACATTTCATCCTACTCTTAACTTGGAAATACCATGATATATATGTTCAATAATGAGAGTGGTATGGTTATATATTACCCTAAAATTTGGCCCAGAACTGTCTTACCGAAATCATACTTCATAACAATGTCTTCCTTCTTCCAGTCCCCTGGCATATAGTTATTGTTTGCACTTAAAACCATTTGAGTATGGTGCTTTGTAGTACCATGATGCAGAGTAAAATATTTTCAGTTTACAATGAGAAGAAATAACTTTTTGCAGAAAACCAAACCATAGATACAAAACCACAGATGCAAAAATGTATCTGTTCTTGACTGTGTTACTGAATTCCTCCTGGGCAAGCAATTTAATATATCTTTGCCTCAGCTTTCCACCTGAAAAATGGGAATAGCAGTATTTTCCAAATGATTTCTATCAATCTTGTCTGATTCAAATATGGGCTCTACTGTGCAGCAACAGGAAGTGCATTTTACTGCACAACTATTTCCCAAACACAGTGAAAAATTTTATAGAAACAACCCAAATAGAAGACTTTGGGCCAAATGAATAACTTTTTCTTATTTTTGAGGCATTGATGGAAATAATGTAGTGGGATTCAGCTAATTTTTTGAATTTTTTTTTCTGAAGATAATCAATGAACAATTACAATCAGAAACTGGGATGCATTTATGAGATTCACGAAAGAGAATAGACAGAGAAAACTGTCTGATGGCCCCTTGAATCATCTGTGCAAAACAGTAAAGCACAGGTTTCTGTCCATTCAGTTTGCTGATTAGTTAAATTCACTTCTTCCAACAAAGAGAACAGTGAAGCAATAAATCTATGTCTGTTCTGTATGCATAGACAGAAACAGGGCAGAATATGTTGGAATGACATGTTAACTTGAACATTAAGCTGTCATGTTAATGGATCTATTGCTTTCCCTACCAGAGAAGTCCATGCTTCGATATTCTACCTTGACCAGATTTTTTTCATTAACTCTTCATGGTACAGTATTTAAGGAGACCACTGCAATTGCTTCACATATCCAAGTAAAATAGCTGTTTGTTCTCTACATTGTTTCTCTGTCCATCTGATGTGTTGTGGTACATCAATCAATCAATAAGATTAAATAATGTTGCTTTTACCAAATTCTGTATACTTTAATAAGAACATTCTGAGATTAACTTTTCAGCCAGTTGTCTTTCACTGCATTTTTCTTCCTCTACAGATTATTTAAATTTCAGACCAATAGAGTTTTATTGACAGAAATTATTTGATTGAGGCACTTCTCATTCCACCAGATGTCTGTTTATAACTAAATTTATTAACTTTTCATTAATTAACCCTCAACTGCAAGAAAGAATACTGGAAACAAAATGTTAAATAAAAACAGTCACACACTAATTTCCCTAGGTGGGTGACCGAAACGCACACAAATTGACAACTAATGTTCACTGGAGTCAATGGCAGTCTGTTGAATTTGGACACAAATTCTCTTTTCTGACCACTAGTCCTCCCCTGGGGTTTCATTCTCCAATTCGCCATAAGACTATACATGCAAGAAAAGCTGTACATGCAAATAAGGCCTTGGACATTGCATAGTTGGCTTTAGGATAGTTTCTTCAGAATTCAATTTACATTTTTAAAGCCATAGAACTGAAGGGCAATTCATCTATCAGGCAGAATTTAAGTGTGTTCAGAAATCACCTCAGCTCACTCCACAGTCAAGATTAATGTCCATAACATAATGACCATTGCTGCATCTTTCTACAGTAAAGATAGTACTTGCACTTTCAGTCAATATGATCCAACCATGATAGCAGGTGGTATTTTTGATCTCTCTTTTGGAAATAAACTGCAAAATTTGAAATTTCATTCTACTTTTTTATAACTATATTACAGAATGGATGACTCTTGGGTTTATCTCTTCCAATTACATGTTTAAAGTGCAAGAATCCATAAATTCCAAGAATACGTAATTAATAAATTATTACATAGAAAGACAAAATATGTCAAATATATTCACTATGTGTGATTTAAAAAACTGTTATATTCATAAAGAATAATACAAGTGAGAATAACTGCCTACAATGAAATTGTTCAGGTGAAAATGCAAGCTACGTGTGGCAGACCTATACCCAAATGACTATTGATTTACATATTGGCCAGACCAATGACTTGAATTTTTTTTTTAAAAATCCTTTCGAACAGTTCTGTTACATCATTACAAACTTGTCTTATTTTATCTTGTTTTGCTACTTTTTGCATGAAATTGTTAAGCTGTAGGAAAGATTTTGATTTGCATTCAAATTCTTGAACCAAGTTTATAGTGGACTGACTCAACATAATCCAGTTCATGGGAATATTCCCTCATGTATCACAGAAGTGCATTCTAGAGTCAAATTTGTCAGCTATTCTAATAGCAGACAGCAAAACTACACAGTAATTTAGAACAAGAAGTCAAAAGAAATGACATGTGAGTGGTCTGAGGATTTTGGAAAAAACATTGTAATAGTTGAAAGAGAGTAGGAAATTCTAATAAGTAGAATTTGTAAGAAGTAATCTAGCTAGAAAGCAAAAAACCCCTTGTGGTTTAGACCCATTACTAAAAATGAAACCAGAAAACACATTTTAACTTAATTATTAGATAATTTTAAATTAAAGTGTTAAAATACTATCAGTACATGAAAATTACTCCTTCCTGTACCTTGGATTTTCAGGCTGATAGTAACTGCTGAAGGAAACCTTGTAACTCAAGCTCTTCCTCTTTTTTTTTTTTGCCAAAAGTTGAAAAAATAATAAAAAATCTTGACATGACACAGATGCAGATTAGAGGAATGGTTTCTTTCAAGTGAGAAGGATTAATGCTTCTCAATATACTGTGACATGAAAACCTACACTCTGCAAAAAATAACCTTCTTATCTTTCCATAGGATATTGCTGTTGCACTGTAATGCAAAGCAGCTTCACCATCATGTTGAAAGTTGGCACACAGATGAGAGTTCACGAGTACAACATTGGGATCCAGATATATTTGAATTTATTAAAGGCTGACAGAGCATTGCTGCTATTTTCCAAGTCAATACATCATATCACCTAGCAATGACCTGTTAGAAGTGAAAAATTAGATCTCTGAAAGGTTTACTTCAAATAATAGATTAGTTGAGATAGGAAGTATCCCAAGGGTAGATTCTTAAGGTCTATCCGTGGATAGAGAAGTCTGGAGATTTGATTGAGGGTAAAGAAAAACAGTGTAGTATTCTCTTTTTACATGAGAAGGTAAGCCAACACACCAAATCGAGGACTATGTAGAAACAAAACATAAATGAAGAAGGCCAATGAAAACATAATTACAATTGGTCTAGAAATAACAACACAATTTATGAAGAACAGCATGAGCAGTGCGGGCCAGGAAGAACTCAAACTCCCATTTCATGTTCTGCTTGAGTGTGGGAATTAGAGAGAAAATTTCCTCACATGGAGTCTCCTTTCAAGCAGCCAAAAGGATGGAGTGGAATTCATGTACATCCCAAGAGTAATCAACCACAGGGTCTTTGAAATTGCAGAGATATGCTGGTATCACGAAAAAAAAAAAAAAAAGAAAGAAAAAAAAATTCTGTACAGGAAAGTGCCCAGGTGCCTTCCCAGAGTCCAAGTATTTACTGCAAGAATTTAAATTGAAATAGCTGAACATAAAAGGAAAATATAGTAGTCTATTTAAGATTTTTCTCCTTCTCTACCTTATGCAGTGAGATACCATAGTGAAGAGAAAGAAAAATTCCTGGAAAAGTAGATTTCATATTACAGCAGAGTTTGTCTATTGAAATTACAGGATACTGTAATTTCAAATTGCATGCAGTAACAAACTAGTGCCATTTCTTCTGAACCGTACTATGAAAAAGGATTATAGTAAAGTATGTTACAAAAATATAAGCACTTGGACTTAAATGTTTGAAAGTCTCTGAGGATTGCTTAAGGACATTCATCCCTGGCACTCTGCAGCACAGAAAATCTTCAAGCCTTAAGTTCTCTGCATTGAAATTAATCCTCAGCATTTCAAACCTTGGTATATTACGAGAATAATGAAAATATAAAATTATAAGACTTTTTGAGATGCCTATAGACCAAGAAGCTGTCTTTTTCTACTTATTGTGGAAACTAAATGTCCTAAAGGCTGGAGTTGAAATTTGCAGGGAACCAGCTGTCTTTGTCAAAAAGTCTGGGCCCTACTTAGAAGCAGCAGAGCGTGGTGTGATATAAGAGGCCGAAGGGTGGGACAGCTGATGTGAAACCCAGAAGTTTCTCTGAAACATCTGATGAAGTTCATAATTTCCCATAAATTTTTCAGTTTTAATGAGTGTAAAAATTTCCATAAAAAGAAAATATTTCTGAGGAAACTAGGTAAAAATTTGGGGTTTAGCTTTTAAGAGGTATTTGCTAGCATTCTGCCTCTAGGGTGCCTATGGATAAACATGAAAAATGTAATTATAAAACTGCCAGCTCAGGTACTGGAGACTCTTTTCCTCTCTGCACTAGTACCAAACTTTCTCTATATTTTTTCAGTATTTGGTGAGATTATTACCTGAACTTTTTTTATTAGTTTCGTTATCTACATTGTATAGATGTTCTTCAATATCTTTGAAAAAAGTTTATAGACTCCATTTCAGGGTTTTTTCATACTTAATCAATTCTGTCTTCTTCATCTGAGGAATGTTTAAACTTAATTTGATCTTAATGTGAATGTGAAGAAAGTTTGAGATAAGAGTTGTGAAATACAGTAATAAAAATGTGCTTTGTTTGTCTGATATTTATGTATTCTAGTAAGAACATTTTTAAAATTATCAGAAAGTGTTGAGTTCCAAGTGGAGTAGGAGGGAATAGCATATGATAAACAAAAAAATTGGCTGAATTCAACTCATATATAATATACCTTAATGTTGTTACATCAGGAATTTGTCTGACCCACTGTACTCAGAGCAGAAAAAAAGTTGCATCTACATAATGTTTTTGAAGATATACAGGTGCAAAGTAGCCAGAAAAGGGCTTTACAGTCACCAAAGTTTTGTAGATTTACAGTAAATCAAACATACCCATAGCTGGAGTGATCTGTGAGAATTTAGCATTTTCTTTCTGCTAAATGCTGCCACATTAAAAGCATTTTGTGGATATTTTCTCCATTTTTTGCTTAACTCTTTTTTTTACTTCTTACTTCATTTTCCAAGCAATGTGAGGACTGCTCTTTGTTCACTGCACAGACTCTCAGCCAAAGAGAGTATCTGCCTAAGTGACCTTATAAATGGACAGTCATACAAATGATAGAAGGAGGAATGGGACACAAGGAAAGAAAAGACTTGCAGTTACCAGTGGAATTCAAATTACCACTATTTCAGGTCAGTGTTACCTCTTATCTCAAGATATTTCAAATCAAGAGGGTCAAGATCTCTTCAATAAATTCAGTTGTGAGCAATATTTATTGAAACATTATAGTAACATCATAAGCAATAGTTGAAAGCTGAGAGAAATCCAAACAGTGTTCGACAATCTGAATCAGAAAGCAGAAATTCAGGTATGATTCACTTTATTCTGGGATCTAGAGTAAAATGATTTGTTAGCAGTTGCTTTTCTGTGTGGGGAACATAAGGTTTAATTGTCATAGCTCACATTCTGAGAAACTTAAGACAATCAAAAATTTAATTCATCTAGTAGTACAATGTCGATAGGTAAGAACACAGGAGGTTGATTTTTATCTCTTTGAAAAAGATAATATTGTGGGTAGCAGAAATAGTTAAAGTATCTCTTAAAACCTTTGAAACCCCTTTAACCTCTAAAAGTCAAGAAGAGCATTAATTCTAATTAATGTTCAGCATCATCATGTGGAGAAATCTTTTCATAGTGTGTTGATGACTTAGTTCATTAACAGAACATTGGTTGGCCAAATTCACACCACATTTACATTATTTCATAGCTATGCTGAAGCACTGTATTAGTTTCAAGAGGACAAATTTTTGAATTTTATCAGGTTCAGGTTGAGTTGTGGACTTCAGCCACATATATCCCTCTTATAACACTAGCAAAAAGGCACACACTGGAATTCTTCCAAAATACATACTGTGGTGAGCACACAAGTAAAAATTTCTATCAAGCTGTGAAAGGAAAGTTTGGAAAATGGCCTACCCTTCTGCTCCAAACTTCATCAGGGCCAAATTTTCTTCTTGCAGCTTCCCTGAGTTTTCCTTGTCTTCTTTAACCTCCCAACACATTTTTATGAAGTCCTATGATTACAGAAATCAGGAAGAATTAGTCCATATTTTACCTGCAAATGTCTCAGTTTTCAGTGAAGCACTCACATGACAATTTAATTGTGACTATCCATTTGGAAAAAAGCCTCCAGTTCATTTTGCAGAGACATACATGCCATGAGAACTTGTATATTGTCAGAAAGTGTCAGGCTTTCAAGCAAGAGATAAAGAACTGGAAGATCTATTATACTGTTACCCTGCTCTGAAAGTCACAAGTGGGGAGACAAGAAAGGGCTGAGGGCTGGGCAGAAATGAGAGAACCAATAAACATGTAGATAAATGTATATACACTGGTGTGATTCTCTGACTACTGTAAAAATATTAGGTTTTTTAAAGAAATAATTTATCACAAAAGTCTTTATGTAATTTTCTTTAAGGATGTGTTTTGCTTGTATCATCTTATCAGAAGGCAGTAACAGATTCTGAGAACTTAAGTGACCCATGGCAATAAAGAGACAACAAAAAGTAGCCAGTTAGAAAAAGGAAACAGTTAAAAAATGCTTCTATAATATCTTTACTACAACTTTTTGAGCAATAGAAGGAAATTTTTAGTAATTTTTTTTGGTGATCCTTAGTGATCCTAGTCACCTGCATTCTTCAAGAACAGAAACAAATAGAAAAAACAACCTTTTTAAAGGAATGGATTAAGGTCTGACCTTCCTAGAGAGGAAAAAAAAAATAGGAATGATGACCCATTATCTCAGAAAGGCACAGACACAAAAAGTCAAATAAACAGAATAACAATAAAAAGAAATTATGTCTTTCAAAATCAATTTTATTGATATTTAATGATTCCTGGTTTCTGATTTTATAATGTTTTATGTAGTATATGTTACTTTGTAAGAAAATAGTAACAGCATGGCTAATCATTTATTAAATTGCAAAAATATGAATTTATAGAGAATGTGACAATAGATATATGGAATCTTCAAAGTCAATTACATCTCTTCAATATAATACATGTTTAGGTGAAAGTACAAAAGCATACTGTGATAATCCCCATAATGTGACTTCCAAGATGCTAGTAAATGAGAAAAAAAATTAAGATGTATTTCAGAGAAAACATTTGAAACAAACAACTGAGAAAATAGATTTTTGGGAAGCACCTCGGTTAACAAAATAGTGATTCAAAATCAGAAGACATCTTTGTGTGTATGAGGACAGGTTATTTTATCTCCTAAAATGTAGTGTATTGCTGGATGACCTATGTGGTAAACATCAACATGTTTTTGATACAAATTATCTAATCTTTCACAGAAGCTGAAAGATGAGACTTTCCCTGAAGCATTCAAAGTATCCTTTGTCAGCACTGTTTCTTGGGAAAGAATTCAGCCTTCATGCTGTAGTTAATCCTTGACCTGCCATCCACGCCTGCCAAGGAAACTGACACTTAATGTCAATTAGAGTGATCTCTGTTGTGACTTGGACACAGCCCCACTGGGACCTGGATTGCAATCAGCAACAAATTACATGAAGGACTTTGGAGAGGTCAGATCATATAGTCATGAAATTGTAGCCATCAGACATGACTTAGCCAAATTTGAACTAGCAATTGATAAGCTGGTGACTCTATATTACCACTTTTGTTTTTCTACTGACAATTTGCTGATCCATCCAAAATATATCTGGGGCCATATATCTCCAGAGATGTGCACCAGGGTATGAGAGGTTATTTCTATTGCATAGATGAGCATTTTCAATCCTGTGCAGTCAATGTGCCTTTTGTTTATCAGTCCAGATAAACTGAATATAGAATCAAAAGCAGGCAGAAAAATGTGATGATAATAAAGGACTATATACTTTAATGCATTATGTAATATTTACACCACCCTACCCACTGATATTTTATTTTAATTACTTTTCTGCTGTAGTTCAACACAAGAGAACTAGGATCATAAGTACTGTTTTAGTCTTCCCTATATATTTATCACTGACCTTAGCATGAGTTAACTAGAAATTGTCTAGGCATTATCAGGAGGCATAAAACATCTTTCAGTTTAGTTCATGGTAATCTGGTATAACAAATGTTACTGTTAAAATTGAAGAGAAAGATGTATATTTATAAATAACATATCACTGGACAAACAGGATCATTTTTACAAGAAAAGGAAATTATTTTAAAAAGTTAGACACATAAGGAATGATCTGAGAAGAATTTGCCAACAGAACATTAAAACAACACTGTGGAGTGCCAGAAAATCTGGAAAATCATTTGAGACTATAGGAAATATAGTAGAGTATTGTATAAGAATAACCCAGGAGGAGCAGTTCCAGAAATAACTTCTGCTTACCTGTAGGAAAGACTGGATTAAGCATAAGGCTAAATAGATTCCCACTCCAACTCTGCAGGTCATTAGATTTATAAAAAATATACAATGTAAAGTATGAAAAATAAAAATCTGTCCATAAATCTGAAATATAAATATTTATACATTTTTACTTGGAATAAGGACATGAACTCATATGTAATAAATGTACAACTGTCCTTTTTAATATGCAGAAATATGTGAACTATGCTTAATTAATCTTAGGGATAGCAGATCACCAACTTTTCTTTGACGGAATGAATGATTAATGGTTGCTACTTCTTTCCAGGTTTTTTTTCTCTTCCTATAACAAGGGCTGCAAGTAAGATGATGCCTGTGAAGCTGTGACCACTACTAGACACCTTTCCATTGCAATACACAACGTTCATTTTTGTACTGGCAAGAGTCAGGAAATACCCAAATTTTCAGCATTTTAAGTGAGGAGAAAATCTGAGCTAGGCTGACTGTATTCCACAAAGGTGAGAGGACTTTGTGGGTGGCATCATTACTGACCTGGGGAATCAGCTGGGCACACCCAAAAAAAATCCACTAAATCCTTTCCTGAACAGAGAATAACAAGAATATTTCAAGACCAATCATACCATAAATATTTGTGGGAACCAGATATTCTTTTATTTAATGAAACATGAAACTGAATGAATGAATGATCTTTTCAGCGATCACACACTTCTAGCTCCATTTCAGAAGCTGATTACTTTAAATATTGACACTCTTTTAATGTAATGCTTATTTTATATCCATTAAAGTCCACTGAAATCTGTAGCGTTATTCTTAATTTATGTTGGCATAAACAACTTTAAAACCAATAAAAATCTCAGATTCTCCTTAGGTCTGGGCTTTTTTGGTTATGTTTCTTTGGTGGGTTTTTGTCTACTAGCTGACTTTCAGTTATGCAGTTACAACTTTACATTTCATTTAAGGAATTTTAAACTTTGGTAAAAATGTACAAAAGGCAAGCAGTTATTGCATATTCAATATAAAAATTTCTGGAAAATAAATTAAATCAGTCGTTATCAAAAAGAAGGTCTGTATGTCTTCAGCCAAGCAAAATATCAACTGAATTCTTTGAGTATTTTTTTCTAAAGGAAAATAAAAAACAAGTAGAATAATTTTTTAATGGACACTTCTTGGGAAAATTAGGCTAGGTTTAATAACCTT
Organism: Orthonyx spaldingii; assembly: GCA_013397795.1. NCBI lineage: Eukaryota > Metazoa > Chordata > Aves > Passeriformes > Orthonychidae > Orthonyx > Orthonyx spaldingii. Next base: position 580,653 of record VZTJ01011332.1, on the reverse strand, counting down.
CAGGATTTTTCAAATATGGTGACCAGAGAACTATTAAGGTTTTTACAACTGTTGCTTTATCAGCTTCCTAAATAGTTGTAGGAGATGGGAAGCCAAAGTACAATTGACAGCCTGCTGATACTCTCTGAATCCCTTCTTGTTATTTTAAGAAAACCTGACAATAAGCAGCAAGGCATGAAAACTGAAACTTAGCAGTACCCTTGGTAAAGCAGACAGAAGAACTTTCAATCTGTGTATTGGACACTTCAATACCGTGTATAAAACTGCTTAATTTTTCCCCCTAAATGTTATAATAATAAATGGAAATCAAGAGGGAGCAGCCACTGTGACCTTTCAGATTCTCAAATTATTTCTGATGAGTCTGGTGAGCTCAGTGATCATGGGGCATTGTCTGCTCCAAATGGAAAAAAAGTCTGAAATACTTCCTGTTGAAGCTGTGTCATGGAATAGACAAAGGCCTGTTTTGAGAAACAGTCTCTAGGATTACTTATTTTAAATGAGGTTGAAAATTTTTAATTCAAGGAGTATTCCATTTCTCTTTTGTAGGCTTGGTTATTTTTGGGTAGGGAGGAGGTTTGAAAGTTGAATGAATCATTGCTATAAATCTATTGTCCTTGGCCACAACACCATGGAATGAATTTCATTTATGCACTGGTTAATTAATACAAATTTATTCTGTAAAGCTGAATGAAAGGTGATACTGACATTTATACTATGTTCTGCTTTGAAGCCTATGAAACAGACATCATGTCTGAGAGATGCAGTTTTAATGATACAGTACATTAGAATTCATTATTCTCTTAGAGATCTGTGTGTTCTGTTATGCATATGGAGAAATGCATACATGGGTACAGCAGACACTGTCAAATGAAAGAAAAATAAATTGCTTTGTTGTCAGTGCAAAATCCCCTATCCTTATCTCTATGCATTGCATGGCCAACAGAGTGTTGAATTATTATCTCTTCTGTAGACATAAAAGGCTAGGTACACACAGAATACATGCTGTTTATAAAAAATGGCAGCATTTCTCTGGACCTAATGCATCCCAACTCCATAGTGTTATTAGACACAATAAAGTCAACTCCACGTGAAGTGTGTTGTATGAATGTGTTGCATGGGCTATAGGAATTCTTAAAAGGTTGAAAACTTTGATCCCAAGAATTTATGCCAGGTTTCAGTACAATCAGTGTCTACAAGTTTTTTCATAACAAGTCTAATTAGTGTTACGTGAACACTGTTTCAACATAGCAAATTCTTTGAAATTTCCTTTTTTTCCTTCCTCTTTTTGTTTGCAACAAGTAAGAAACTGCTTTCAAATTGGTTGTTATTAGAAAGAGTAAGCAACTATTTCCAGATATAAACCTATTTCTTTCCAAAAACCTCAAAAGCAGAAAATTAATTTAAAAAAATTTAGGAGAGTTAACTTAATAGTTATGATTCATTTGTTCGTTTTACATCTTACAGCATCAGTAGTTAGTGATATATGGCAAACAAAAGTGTTTCTTGAGCTGGATGGATATTTTTTCCATATTAAGACATAGAACAGTGAATGCAAAGACAGTGCAAAATGGCTGAAAACCCACAGAACTGCAGCTATCATTTAGTCTACCCTTTTGAATTTGCAGATTTAAATATTAAGAGAACATGCATTATAGTACTTCTTAATGGGACATTATCAAGTGTTTGCATATAAGTGTATCTATGCATATTTTGCTGTAGTTTTAAAAGCCTCTTAGGCACTTTTTCTTTGTCAGAATGGATTCTCTTAATTGGGCAAATGAACTTACTTCATTCTCAGCACAAGACAGCTTGACCTACTGAAAATAAAGCTAGCTTTGCTGCTTTAATCCAAACCCACAATCATTGACATGTTGACACTATTATATTCTATGGGTCAGATTAAATTTGTCATATACACCTAGGTGGTAAGGGAGAAAATAATGTATATTCAGCTAGCAATAAAGCTCCCCTGACATATAGAAAAACCCATCAAAAAAAGAGCAAAGTTGTCAGTGGTGACATATATGTGTAAAGCAGATGTGTCCCTGTAACTTAGTTTTCAGTGGAGGATCCCTCTAGGCTTCCCACAGACCAGGTGGAATACACTGCACCAGCTTCACAGCCAGCTCAAGGTGCTTTGGCTCAGCACTGGAATCTGCAGGGTAGGATATTTCTCTGAATCTAAACCTGTTTCCTAATGGAGCAGCAGTCTCATGGAGGCCAGGTGGGCATGACAACAAAAAGAAAGAGTTTGGAGAAGGAGACGGGAATTCTGTCTAAATATATGGCAAATGTTAGTCCTGTAGACTGCTGAATAGCTTTATAAACTTAACCACCATTGTTTGTTTACCAACTAAGCACTGAGTTCTCAGGGAGTCACTATCCAACATGTAAATCAGAAATCAGTAGCTTTCTGTTCTGCTGTCATTTGTGAGGGGAAGGAAAAAGTAATAATTTGATTATTTCTCTTCATTCATTCTGATTTGCCACATTTAACTAGTTTCAATATTTTTTGCACTGATTAGCATTGCTTAAGCCAGAACAGAGAAGGGAGAATAATCTCAGAAATTATTAGGTAGCACCAAATTTTGGTGCATACTGCTCCCCATAATTTTTGCTGCCACTAGGACAAGGAAAATTCCAGAAGTCAAAAAAAACCCAAACCCAAATGTAAACAAACAAGCAAAAAAAGGTGTGCACCATTTTGCTTCAGTGACTATTAATGATCTGCAAGTTGCAGCACAAGTGCAGTGGTGTTGTGACAAAATATGTACATTTTGACTATAATTCAAAAGAAGTTAATGTTGACCAATATCAAATTGGCTCAAGCATTTTCCATTGTTTTTCATTGATTTTCAATATACTCTTCTACTTAAAGTGAAACTTAGAAATCTACTTATATTCACATATTAATCAGTGATTTTTACAAGGTATTAAAAATACCTGTCATTTTCTAAGGTTGAAGGTTATACTGACTTTATCTAAGAATTTTTAAAAATAACTCTCTCCAGTTTTAAATGGAAGTCACTGGTGAGCAGGGATATAATGAAGTGTGGGAAAAAGATGTAGCCGTGATTTAAATGGCTAAATTTTATGGAAAGACACGAAGAAAAAGAGCTCATTTGATATCTTTGTGTGCATTTGTATTTCCCTATGCAAGTTAAGACTGAGAAATGTTTTTCAAATTGGTTCTCTTTTGTTCACAGAGAATTATTGTATTTTAGAAACTAGAATATCTAGCATAACTGCTGAAAATATTTCTATTAATAGTGTTTTCTTTTACAAATACACACAATCTTAATACAGAAGCATATCAACCTTCCTGAATGTGAGATCAGAATCAAATTACATGGGGTTGAAGATGTTTTCTGTTATGGAAAGGCTCTGTTCTTGGCCACACACAATGGTCCACAAAAGTCATTACAAGCCAGTTCATTTTTTTATTTATTTCTGGTCTAGTCTTGTTGCTTCTCAATGTACCTGGAAAATATCCAGAGAAAGACAGATTTTAGCTAATTTAAGTAACAGTTGCTCTTTAAAATTTGCAGGAATTAATTCTTTTCATGTTGTTTTTATATGAAAATTCTATTGGCCCTTATGTCTTGGATAGTTAGCTTTTACTGAAGGATTGTACTAAAACCTCATTCCTTTAGATATGACAATTGCAAGTCTCTGTGCTACAGCATATTAAAAAGTTACATGCAAAATAGCTTTGATATCGACAAGTTTTCTCATTTGTGCTGTGAATAAAAATGGAACTGATAGCAATTATACAATTGGCAGCAGGTGTAGGCAGGTACGGGCTTCATCCCTGGCTTTCAGCTGACTAGGCTGGCTCATCTGACTCCAAGACATGAGATACTTATAAGATCACTAATAACCACAGCTGAAAAATCAGGAATGCTCTGGGGATTAGACTGAAAACTGGATGGAGCAAATCTGGAACATATAAACCTGCACAGACTGTTTCAATTGTCTGTTACTACAAAGCATATTTTAATCCAGTAGATGTGGGACATTTTTGGACATATTGATTCAATCCCATGTGACATGAAATCATGAAATCTTGATAATATACATTTGACTTCCTAAATATACATCCACAGAGTTTTTAAAACAAAACTACACTTTTCCTTGACAACATCTATTTGCATAAATATACCCAAATACATAAAATATCCTGAAAGTTTAAATAGTCTTTCTATAGTCTGGATGGAGAATTAACCAGTCAATCATTAATGACTGCTAGCTATAAGCAGAAAGTCACAAAGCTGAGCTTTCCAAAGACAGGCATGTATATCTAAGAAGTAAGACAGCAAACTTATATCCTGTTTGTGACTTATTGCAAGGGGACTGCAAATGCTGTCATTTAGCTTGCAAACTCATTTTCATGCTACTTCCTTAGCCCTCTTCCCTTTGAGTACATAATTTCCTCAGCTACAATAAATCTTTTTTTTTTAAAGAAATGTACACACAATTCAGAGTGGGGTTGCAATACTTAAAAGTAGCAGGACACAGGAGACAACCAGATGTAAGATAGCAGCATTTCAAACAGCATTGGGAATGCTCATGGGAAGATCTTATGTTTCTCACTGAAATAATTAATTGGATTTCTAAATATTATGGTTTCAGATAAAACTTTGGAAACAGCAAATCTAAAACAAGCTCTATTTTTTATATTTCGTTGCTCTTCTCAAGCCAAACTGGTACTGGAAAGACACAGGATTGTTGCAAACATTGTTATGAACTGAGTCAATGAGGAATTAAAAAATAAAGACTAAAAAAAGTATCGGCTTAGAGAGAGAGATGTCTTTCTCCTGGGATCCCTTGACCTCCCTTTGGGTTGGTAAAAAGGCTGCTTCTCAACAAAATTACTATAATGGTGTGATCTAGCACATTCCATCAATTGGCTTCAGCTGACCTGTATATCACTCAGTTCCCTCTGAAAATTAAGGGCAAACCTAAGGAATTTTACTGAGTATATGCTTGTGTGAGTGCATTAAAAACCTCAAGAATTTAGAAATTTATGTCAGAAACGTGATTAATTTAAAACAGTTTTTTTTCTATATTTAAAGAGAAAATTGTTTTATTTACATTATTACATATTTGTCTACTTATTAGCAGTCATGATTGAAAGTGCAAAGATAAATTTGAAGTTTGGTTGATATATTATATCCAGACAATGAAACCTATTACAATACAGCTGACATTATATCCAAATTTCAGCTTATAACAAAATTACAACCGTTTTCATGCTTCCGTCTTGTGGGGGAGGTGTATGTGTGTGTTGTAAAGGTATAATTTTCATAGTTCTACTGGAGATTCACTTGTCTTGAGGAAAATTTAGAGTGATGCTCTTGATTGTCATGCTATCTATGCTGTCAAATATCAATAAATCATCTCCTTCATGAAGGCTGAGTATTGTACTATCTACTTCATGTGCATTAAATACTGAGCTGGAGAAAGACTTGGGGACTTTGGTTGATGTAAAGCTCAAAATGACCAGGCAATATGTGCTTGTGGCCCAGAAAAGCATCAAAAGGCATCAAAAGAAGCATGACCAACAGGTCAAGGGAGGTGCTTCTCCCCCTCTACTCCACTCTCGCTGTGAGTGTTGTGTCCTGGTCTGAGGACACCAACATAAGAAGGATTTAGACCTGTTGGAGTATGTCCAGAAGAGGTCATGAAGATGATCAGAGGGCTAGATCACCTACAAGGCTGGAGGTCTACCAGAAAGACAGAGAAAGACTATTTACCAGGGCATGTAGAGATAGGGCAAGGGGGAAAGGCTTCAAACTGAGAGACTAGGTTTAGATTAGATGTTAAGGAATTTTTTACTGTGAGGGTGGAGAGGCACTGGCACAGGTTGCCCAGAAAAGCTGTGAATGCCCCATCCCCAGAGGTGTTCAAGGCCAGGTTGGATGGGGCTCTGAGCAACCTGATATAGTGGAAGGTGTCCCTGCTCATAGCAGGGGGGTTGGAACCAGATGATCTTTTAGGTCATTTCCAACCCAGGCCGTTCTATGACTCTGTGATTGTGATTCCATGACTACCACAAGTTTCATTGATATGGTTGTGACAGGGGGTCTTATGATAGCTAAGGAAAACATATGTAAGTCTTTTTGTTGGTGGTTTTTAAAATTTATTTATTATGTTATTGATGAACCTCTCATACTTAACTGGAAACAGCATGTGTTAAATATTTACGAAGTGTTTCAAATCTACCTCAGCTGGTAATAATGGCTTGGCTCAGAATTGCATGGCACTATATATACATGGGTATTGCCGCAGGGGCTTGAATATTTCTGTTTTAATTTCTTTTTTTTTTTTTTGAAATTAAACTCACTGTCTAACTTGATATGGAGACAATATTTTTTCACCTTTTGAATGTATTTTTCCTTTTCTTCTTTCAAATAAAACTGTACTTTCTGGATAAAACTGGAAATCATGTCACACTAGAGCAAATGAAGGACTGTATTTCATGACTCACCAGCTTAATCTCCTGTATACAAAAGCTTCTCAGTACAGATGATCTGTGAAGCATGCCAAGCCTCCAAGACAGAATTCACATAACAAGCAAGTCAACAATAAATTCTTATAGTAAAATTAACTGTGCTTGTATAGGAAACAAAAGCATCATGCAGAGTCTCTGCAAAGAGAAACAGAATGCTCAAACCCTTTGATGCCACAGGTACGAGAGCTATACAGCATTCAAGGACATTTTTTAACTGAAAGAATGACATGGAAGATTCAGTCTTGCTGAGTCTTTGATGAATTTGGTAAAATTTTCTGAGGAAGTACCTCTTTGCAGCTAGAATAACATCAGTTATTTTGTGTTTTAGATGTGGATACACAAACAAGTTACTGAGGGGCAGACTGTTGTGTATAGATCTCCTCCTCTATAATCCCCATGCACAATCAAACATCCATGACACAAATCCCTCTTCAAGAAAATAACAAATGCAACGAAATATCCCTCTTTCACTGTGTGAAGGCCCTCTTTTTGGCAGCTATAGTATTTCATGGACTCAGTGGGATAGAGCAGCACTACTGTACAATAGATCAGTTTACTTTTGAATTATGCCTACCTGACTTTTGCTTATGTGTTGACAGGCTGATTCTGGCAGCAGACATTGTGTGTTTTCTAGGAATACTATATTTTGTTTATGCAGCACATCAGGCCTGTTGCCAAGGACTTAAGATGTAACCTCAAAACCAACATTAAAATAACAAGGATGTTTTACACCACATTGCACTTAGCCTTAGCATTCACCTAATTCCCTTTAATGGCAATTGCCAGTTACACGACTGAGACAGCATGGAGTGAGCTCATGTTAGGAGATCATTAACACAGTTAGTTGCCAAAAAGTGCAGTACTGTCAAGTATCAGGTTCTAGAGAAATCCTGCAAAATGGAATGCCTCTGCTTATGTCAACATCACCATGACCTGAGTGCAATCTAAAATTTCTCACATAACGGGTAGCTGAACTTAAGGATTGTCCTTTTCTGTGGCTTTCATTTATAATATCTTCTGCTTATATGGATTCTTTGGTATCTTACAATAACATTAATTAGCAGAATGGTGCCATCAGTGAGATAGGCAGTGTCTCTTTTTTTATGTTTGCCTATTTTCACTAAATTCATAAGGACTCGATTTCTTTGCGAATTATTTGTCAAGTAAGATAGGAAGGACAGACAGTCAGAAAGATAGCATAACTAAGCAAAATGCATTTTCTGGACAAATTGTTAAAAATAACCCAAAATCTTTCAAAAAAAACCTAATTAAAATACCCAAATGTAATTTTAACAACAATCATTATTAGAGTGTTAGAACATCAGGTAGAAGAATAGCAAATTACCTGTCCTTACCTCTGACCAAAGCTGGATTTGGTTTCCAGCAAGCCTGAGCAACACATCCCTGCTGTTTAAATTGCAAGAATGACTGTGGCAGCTGCATTTCTCCTCCCCACATCAGGTACTGCCCGCCCTGACTACAGCCACACTGCAGGGCCTTGCAGTGGTGTGGGTTACACAGGGCTCCACAGCTGATCGCGTGGTCAGCAAGACTGACCACAGCAGTGGATGATGCTGTGACCAAGCACCAAGGCCTCTTTCTGTTGGCAGAAATGAGAGTGAGTTCATGCAAACACAGTGGGGAAAACTACAGTAAGAGGCATTTGGGGGCATGAGTTATTCTGCCACTCACAATGTGGTACTCTTACCTCTCCTTTTAGCATGAGGCAACCTCTTTTCAAGAATGACAGAATCCTTATGCTATGTTCTTAGCTTTTAACCTCCCCCTGCCCCTACCCAAAAATCTTTCTATTCCCTGTTGTGCCAAGATCCTAAGCATTTTGTTTTCAATTTGTTTTCCAGCTCTCTTGCACAATGTTCATGTTGTAAGCCCGACAAAGAGTATTCGCAAAACCATGGACAGCTTCACTACTCTCACAGCCCAGACTGGATAGTGCCTTTGTTAGTGACTCCCTCGGTGTCAACAGAGGCAGCCTGCTCCCCAAGGGACCAGCAGCTGAAACTTTCAAGTGCTGAATATTTTCTGTTTGCAGAAGATAAGCTACTGTGAGGCAATCTATGATATTTATTTATGAGTCTTTTCCCACCTCAGCAGCTATATATTTAATTCTAAAAATGGATTTCTAGACTTATATATGTAATTCTGGAAATATATTCACTGAGAGATTCAGGTCTTTTGCTAAAATATTTTCAGCAATGAGGTCTGTTGAAGTAGGTTCTGCACCTTAATATCTTTTCTGTTGAAAATGACCGCATGCTCTACCTTTAAGATCTTGTGGCTTACAAAGAAATGCATGTCAAAGTACACAGCTTTTCTATTAAATCAGCTCTATTTATCAAATAGGTATATTTCCAATTGTAAGATGCTTTAGGACTATATTTGTTAAATAACTTTTGAACACAAGTTGTAACATGTGCCAAGTCTCTACATATGGCGAAATTTTAAACAAATACTTAGTAGAATAATAACTCACAAGGGAGTTAATTGTCCTGATTGTACATTTTTTGCTTGCACATATTGTTAAAGTCCTGGCCTTTTTTGTCTTCATATAAGCATGTCATTTTGCTAATGGATTTAACACCACCATTTGCTCCAATTTCCTCATGTCTACTTCAATCAGCACACAAACCACTGCACAGAAAGAAAAGTATAGAGATTCATCTCCTTCGTTTCAGGGCCCTCAAGAAGGAAATCTGTTATTTCTTTTCCTTTGAAAAGCTGTATTTAGTGATGGGTTAAGAGAATGAGGCATAGCATGCAGTGAGACATTCCCCAGAGCAGAGCTGACTTCAGAACCGTTGAGATAAATGCTGTTTCAATACAAATCATAGAAAAATACATTGATATTTCCAAATTTTTAGTTTTCATCACAGTTTTGTCGTTATTGCTATTTACTTTCTTGTTTCTTTGAACTCACTTTACCTCCTTTCCTTAGATCATAAATTTAATTCTCACTCTCACAGTCTTTTCACTATCTCAATTTGCCTTAATTGAGACCTGATTCTGGGAATTGCTCTTTTGAATGCAAGATGTATATTGGTTTTTCTTTGTTGGTTTTCTCTTTTTGTGGAGTCCTCTAAGAGCAGATAAGTGAGCGGTGTAATGCTCCATATAACAAATCTGATTAGAAAAAAGTAATCAAAGTTGATTACCTTTCAAGCCTCACCTTTTTATTAAAAATTGTCTTTGTCCTGAACAATGCAAGATTTTATCACTACAAAAGGTGCTAGTATGCCAGAAAAGTCTAATGGTCCATCTAGTATTTTAATTATAATATCTGAAATTTAAAAGGTATTTTCTTATGTTTTAGTGTAGTACTACATTATAATGCATTATGGAATTAAAAAAAAAAAAAAAAAAGCCAAACCCAAAAACCAAAAAACCCAAAACCAACAAAACAAAAATCCATTGTAAAATGACTGAAGTAATCATGAAGGAAAATACTAATAAATGAAGTTGTTTGAGACAACATATTTTGCTGTCAGAAATCAGTGATTGCTCAAAGACACATCTCTTTGCAGAAAATATCAAGATGGATTTTTAATGTTCTTCAGGAGAGGATCTCTTTTTGTCTCTCTTGAGATTTGTCTGTATATTAAGAAAGGGAGAAAATTGAACCTAAATCACCTTATGAGTGATTTTCTTTTCTTGATGATGATGGAATACATCAATATTTCCTTCTTTTTCTTTTCTAGATTATTGTTTTCAAAAATCTAGAATTTCTGGAATCAGTGGAAATATGATTTCTTGCAAAAATATATAGTAGAAGTCATTATTCATTGCTTTCTGAGACATTTCCTATGTGACTTCTACAGTTAGGAGAGAGGTGTTAAAATTTTACTCTCTCCTGCTTTGCTCCATTAACATTGAAGGTGACAAGCACCTACATGGCCTACACTATTCATTATTTTTATATAGTTTGTACTACTAAAAACAGGTTTTAATGTGGTTTTCTTAATGATACACTCACCCACTGGACTTGCAGTTTCTACTGAATTTGAATTTTACTGGCTGCAATGCTTCTGGAAGGCAGCTTCCAGATCCCTGACTGTGTGACTAATTGCAGAAATCAAGTAGTAACAATAATGATGTTTTTTTATGCGTCCACCCACAGAACAGAAACAAGACCATATGACTGCTCTGGCCATTCTCAAAGTCTAAATACTGACATTGTTTATAAAAGTTTTGATAAGAAAACTGCACTCTTTTTAGTTGACAGAATATTAAAAAAATAATGACTAGGAAGAAATTGTTATCTTTTCATAAATAAGAGGGAAAGACACTAAAATAACATACTACTATTTTAACATTTCACTGAATGAATTCTCATTTAATATGATAAAAACCTTTCTTTTTTTTTTAATTTCTGATTTTGTATTCAATTTTATGTTATATGCATTTATTTTTTATATCAGCTACACAATATTTGAAATGAAGGGGAAAGAAGCACAACATTATATTAATTTCCATATGCTGACACCCAGTATGGGTTGTCCCAAGAACTCTCCTGCCAGATTAGGTCTATGAAATGCAGTCTTTCATGAACGCTCAGTAGTTGAACTGCAACTCACTTATATTCTTATGACAGACAGGGAAATTATCAGTGATACTTTTCATTGTTATTCCTAGCCTCTAACTTCTCATACCTCTTCACCTTGTAATGTATCAGTGAAAATAACAGAATTATTTCCTAGATATTAAAAAAAGAAAGCATGAGTGTGACCTGTGGCAAGGGAGGTCTCAAAGGGGTGGTTAGTAGACTGTTCACACATCATTGCTGTGTCAAGACAAACTTTGATGGGCAACATTACTAACTTGAGGCTGTTGCACGGTCAATTTAATCTGATTGATGACCCCATTTCTATTCATTCTAAATGACTTGGACATCACAAAAGTACTTTGACATCCTTAGCAAAGGTCAGGAGTTTAACAAACTGTGCTGTTATAATACTTTGTCACTGGTGAAGGTTACAACACCTGGATTTATCAAGACAGTTAAGGGGGAATTAGCTTCCTATGCTGCAGTTTAATTATGGTGTGTACAGTCTCAATCATGTGACAGCAACAGTGTATTTGGTATAACCCTATCCATGTTGGCCTCTGTTGAGCTACTCACCTAAGGGAGGCTAATAAACATTTTGTTGCAATGTTTTCTCTTGAAATAGATTGTAGATACAAGACAGATTTCTTTACATAAAAACGTTTCAAAGCACTTGAATTTTTTTTTTCTACTAAAATAGAGGAAAGAGTGCATCTTATTGGTCCCATGGGAAAGAACTCATCAGCCAATGTTAGAAAGTGAAAAATTGAGTAACACCAGCTCTTAATACATTTAGGCTGAAACCCAGCAAATTTTTAACTACCTCTATTGTGAGGTTCTGAACAGTTTTCTACTAGATAAATTATTTAAAAAGTAAACCATTTTCTGGCTGAACTTTTACTCGTGTGAGAACTTGCAAGTGCCCTGAATTTGTTGTCCTACATGTGATCCTAACTCTGTATCCTTTGAGTAGGAGATTGGCAGTCACGAATTTAAATAGTCATCTAGTATTATATTTTGCTCCCATAGTCACTGTTGGTTTTTCTTTTACCTAATCACAGGCATAATTTTACAGCAGCTTGAATGGTCTTTATCTGCCTTTGATCAGAGCGAGTTACTTCATTGTTTATAAATTGATGTCAAAACTTTATGAAAATAAATTTCAACTTCTGTTTGGTTCATGAATAATTTAAACATTGCTCAAGGTAGCTCACTGTTTGAACAGAGAATTGTGTCACCCCAGCATTATGTTTTTGCTCTATGACTAGATGAACTCCAACAAAAAAAGTTACATTTTATGTAGCAAATATTTCTGAAATTAACATTTCCGTAAATATTTTCCACATGAAAGTGAATAAATGTTTTCAAGTAGATGAAAGTTTTATTCAAGGTAACACTTGTGAAAAGTTTTTAATACTTGCTAAAATCTAGACTTTAGCTACTGTCACATGATAGCATTTTGTGCAGTTGTTGATTAATCTCCTGTAATCTAATACAGGTCTTTTTTAAATTTTACTTTTGTTGGGGTTGCCTTTCCTTTGCAATTAAATACAAGGATTGAAATATCTTTCATGTTAAACCAGACCTTTATTTTACTTAGACTTGAGAATTTCTTGTGAGACATGCAAAATTTGAAGCAGAAAGAAAAGTATGAGAGAAAAAGAAAATTTAAATATCAATATTTCTGTGGACAAAGAAACCTCTTTCAGCAGACAAGTGTCTTTTCATATGCCTAAGTAGGCAACAAATTAGATTAGAAATGGAATGAGACCATTATCTGCATATTCGTGTCTTACAGACAGGTAGTGAACCCTTTGGAAAGAGGTGTCCCCTTCCCTAACCCTTTGGAAAGATGTTAGATTGCTTGGTTAAATTGTCTTCCTCTGCCTCTAAGCAGTAAGTCAAATGCCACAGGACATCAATCAGAGTCTGATATACTGACATTTATGCCATTTAAATGGGTGATACCCTTTTTCATTGAAGGAAATTTTCTAATAAGTTTCTACATATATACATATAAAATCAAACAGAAGTTACAGTTGTCTGATCTCTTTATTTTTAGTTTGTACTTGTGTATCACTGCTTTGCCTCTGTCAAATTCAGACAAATTAATCTACTTTTTTTTGCTTCAAGTATCATACAAAATCTAAATCATAAAAACAACATAAAGAATAAGACTGGAAGTCTTAAAAATAATATTGAACCTACAGCCTTGTCTTTTTGGAGATGGAGTTTGTATCTCTGAAGGTCACCACCCACAAGGAGGAAGAGAAGGAAAAGGCTGGTCTTAAACCAGATAGGTAATGTGGAAACGTTCTGCAACCAGTGACTGTCAGTCTGGAATTTATAGCTGGGATGCAAAACACTCCATGGCAAATTAAAGCGCAGATTTTAGCACATATTTTCATCGGTAGAACCCATGGATTTTGTTAACTGGTATCCTATTACCTTTCCCTAGGAGGAGAAAATGTGCTTTGTTTATTGTGATAGCTGGTAGGAAAGCCCACAGAACTGCCATGGCTATATATGGGGTGCAGACATTCCTGCTAGCAGCAGATAGGGGATGTTAGCATCTGTCTCACAGGAATTTAATTGATATCTAGTTTGGTTTTCAGGTAAGGAATTGCTTTTAAATTTGATTATATATTTTACAACTATCTAGGAAAATAAACCCCTCTAATTTTTAACCCACAACAGATAAATAAATGAATGATGTGTCTGAGGGACAAGAATGCCTAAGAATTTAACACTGGAGTATAAATACTTTTACTTCAGAATCCTTTGAATCAAATCCGAATTGGTAGGAAACAGAATGCTGATGTCACTTAAAGCTGTTTGGTAGAAAATGAGCTGCCAGTCTCTGTTCAAAATCAACAGCTGTCTAGACCTCCCCATCTAGAATTTCAAGTAGTCCTATTTATGCAGAGGCAGGAAATATCACATTTATTACACATACAGAGTTCTCAAAGATGTTATGACTATAGACACAGAATTTCTGTTTCAATTTTAGAGAAAAGTCGTTTTAAAATCTGGAACAAAAGAGTAGAGAAAATTTGCCCTGTCATTTCTCATGCTATTTATGGGTGAAAGGTGTTTAGTCTTCCTGGATAAAAACCTTTCTTTATAACTTGAGCTATCTAAAATTTCAATGTCTAGTCTAAGAAAATAAGTTTTCCTTTCCTGTATTAAATACTGTTGAAAGTTGTGCATTCATTTAATTTTATAAACAAATGACAATTAAATGAGATGAGCTACTCTTTGAAGATACTTTTTCTGTTCCATTCTCTAATTAGGATGCCTAGCGTTCTAGACTACAAAAGGAGACAAATTTGTACATAGAAACTTGAAGAGGGAAAAATAATACTTTATGAAAATTAGCAAAAAGAAGAGAAAGGGTGCAGATATTCATATAAAACCACCACCAAGACTGAACTGCACAATGTCAGTCTACTTCTAGTGGGAGTTGCATACACAGACCTGTCTAAGTAATCTAATGTAAGACCTCTATCTTCTTCACATCACAGCCTGAAGCAAAACAAGAAAGATAAATAGTGTAGACCAACTGGTGCTTTAAGTCTCCATAATAAGCGGTGTGTAATTTAAATCCTTGTTTCCTGCAGTAATTATAGTAATAAGGACAAAAATCAGAGCTTGGACTGAAATATATGTTACCAAGTTGGTAATCTGCCATCCTCACATTCTCCTGTAAAAAATAAAGTTGTGAGTCAACAGAAACAGAAGATATCATCCTAGAATAACTATCTGGAGATGGACCAACTATTATCTCATCAGAAGTTAATGTAACTATATTTAAAATTAAAAGCCAGAAAAAACAACAGACGGAAGGAATGCAGTCAGCAGCAAAAAAGTATTGCTGTTTAGCTGTAATTTTGATCCTGAACCTTTCCCCAGGGTCCTCTTCCATCTTACACTGTATCAGCCAGTTGGCTCACTGAGTGCTCTGCACACGATGAAGATAAGCTGCACATGCTGCTGTGTGTATTTGGCACACAGTGGTCACACTGCACGGCTGTTTGGAGAGCTTGGAGTTACTCTAAGAACTTCGTATCTCTCCCACACTGTTTTAAGTTTCCCTGGCCATGCCTTCAACACCCTTCATGCTGTTTAATTTCAAAAAGAATCTCACCTGAATATAGAAAGCAGAGAGTACTTTTGTTTGAGCAGTTTTATAAACTATTATAAAAGGAACAATAATGTGATTATTTAGTACTTGTGAATATGATTCATTAACTGGAAGGGCAAATGAAATCATTGTTGTTCAATTGTTTATTAAGGAGAGAAATATATTAAGGAAAGTGGTAATATCTTTTATTAGACCACCTTATAAGTGAAGAAAAAGATGACTTTTGTACATACAGATCTCTCTTTCCTCAAAGAAAAGCAGAACAACAAACACCTTTATGTCTTCAAAATTACAGCATTACATGGCTGGTGGTAAAGAAAGGGAGATTAGTAGGTTGGGGTATTTTTCTAAAAAAACTGAAGGTGAAATATTTTCAATGGTATATGGATAGAGATATAGACACGAGGGATTTTTTTTATTTTGTTTATGTTGTTTTGTTGTTATAAAGCAAAACTACAGACTCAAATGAAATTCCTTTTAAAGTTCTAGACAGTTTTGACAACAATTCTAAAATTGTAATATACCTTGACAGCTTTGGGGATTTTTCTATGTCTTTCAATACAAAGCATTAAAGATCAGAAGTATCTGAAACTTGTCTAATTTAGAAGAATGTTCAGGATTTGGACTGTGGAACCTGTGTGAAAGCAAACAATCTCACAAAATTTCTTTGTCTTTTAAGCTAGGAAACTACAAGAACAGAATTTTGGTTTTGACATTCATCTCGTTATCTGGCTTACTTCTTACTGATCCTTGATTTGGAATGACACTTCCTTGTCCCACTTATTCATAATTAGTCATCTCTTATGGAAAAATAAAAAAGAAATAAGTTTGTGATTACACGAAGAGATAAGGAAAAAAATGTATTGACTTATAACCCCAGAAAAGCTACAATTACATGTAGATTTTATATTTCATCACTGTTTATCAGAGACATTCAGAAAGCATGACTTCTACTTGCTCCTGTAAGACCTTGGTAACAAACACAAAAAAGACACAAGAAACAGGTAGAAGTCTATTGCCCATTGAGAAAAAGACAGACTGACAAATGCACTATGAAAAATATAACAAAAATTTATTAAAAGTTGAAAAGATTGTAAAAAATAACGATTATGCAGGAATAATGATAACATGGAGGATCAAGTGGCGGGAGAGGATTCAATCTATATTCTGAATCTCTACTGCAGGTGGGAAGGACTAAAGACCCGGTTCAACTATCTGACAAGTCCTGGCTCTTGGGTACTCTTCCTGCCCATGCAGGATTAAAATTCATGCAGTAATCAGGGCTATGAACAAGCTCAGGTGAGGACAAGGGCAATTTTAGAGTTAATGGCAAGATTTTCAAATGTCTGTCTAAAGTGTGTAAGTAAAGACTGTAGATCTCAAACAAAAGACAATCTGAATTTGGAAATGTGTGAGATGTTTAATAAAAGATTAGCCTCTCTATTCAGAAATGAATAAGTGATTAAAAGACTTAATGATGCATTTTTTCACCTGCCTTTTTCAGAATTCAAGTTGTGTACATTCTAAATTTGTANAAGTAAGAAAAGCAAAAGTATTCTGACGGGTTTGTTCTGGTTCTTAATTGTTTCCTTCCTTTTGGGTCTGTTAATAAACTTTCTTTATATTCTTTAAAGTTTGAACCTGCTTTACCTACTCCTAATCCTTATCTCACAGCAAAATTAAATAAAATCTAGTAAGTGTACTGGCGTTTAACCAAAAAACTCAAGTGAACGAACTCAAACCACCACACGAAATTAGTGTTTCCGCCCAGTTTCGAACCAAACTAGTACACACAGTCACACACATATTTAATAACAAGGAATGTTAGATTGCTGCACTGTACAAGCTGGCATAGCCGACTGAAACCCCATTAGCAAAAACGTGTATTTAATTAACATTGTAAAGAGGATTGTCAAACTTCTTTCTGCCCCACTACAAACCAAATCCAAAATTAAAACCATGCATGAATCTTAAAAGGAAATTGCCTGTTTTAGTCAGTGTGTAGTATTAGCAAGGTTTTTGTGTCTTTGTTCTTTTTTTCACAGGGATCACTTTAAATGTGCAATGTGCTCTAATGTGTGTTTCTATACATTTGGCACAGATCTCAGATTGGTAATGATGAATTTTCCTGGCAGACAAATACTTGGTTCGATCAGATCATGGATATAAGCTCTTTTGGACTGAGGTCTGCATGGAGTTGTACCGGTATGTGTGCATTGACCCCAGGTTGAAAGAATGTTTCATTTCAACAATTTTAATGGAGACTGATAGTTTCTGCTCTTTTCAGAAGACTTTTTTAAAAGAATATTATTTTTGTTTTGCCTTAAAAGTGCTCAAGAGACATCACAATACTTTTGCCAGAGAGAAAATCAAGAGGGGAAAAGTTCAAGTACTAGTTTAGCTTATATAACATTTAACAGGATTAAATAAAATTACTAATGATACAAAGGGTTTTACCCAGGTCTCTTCCAGCACTAAGATTTCTTGACTTCACATGGCAAAGCAATTCACATGAAAAAATAATTTTGAAGGGGCAAAAAAAAAAAAACCTGCAAAACACAACTGCAAAAAAAAAAAAAAAAATTCCGCACAACCAACCAAACCTATAATCACCCGTGAAAACTTCTTATATTTTGTAGCTGGTATATTTTGTAACTTGTTGCATGCTGGAGATCTTACTCTCTATCCTCAGATTTATAGAGATATGCAGGTGTACTAGGCTTTCATGGCAAGGTTTTTGAAGGCTTTTGTGAGAAGCTGCTAGAAGCTTCCCTCACGTCCAAAACAGCCAGAGCCAGCTGGATCCAAGACCTGTTGCTGGGCACAACCAAGTCAGTTGGTGACAGTGGTAGCACCTCTGCATTTACAAAGGGTAAAAACCCCTGCACATCTTCAGTGGGAGACGGGAATGAGAGAGAAACAACTCTGAGGACACCCAGGTCAGTGAAGAAGGAGGAGGAACAGGTACTCCTTGTGCCAGAGCAAAGGTTCCTCTGCAGCCTCTGGTGCTCACCATGGGGAGGCAGCTGTGCCCCTGCAGCCATGGAGGACACGGGGGGAGCAGAGGTCACTTGCAGCATGGGGACAATGACACACTGGGTGGATGTGCCCAAAGGAGGCTGTGCCCCCATGGGAAGCCTGTGCTGGAGCAGGGTCCTGGCAGGACTATGGAAAGAGGAGCTCATGCTGGAACAGGTTTGCTGGCAGGACTTGTTACCCATGGGGGACCCACATTGGAACAGGCAGTTCCTGAAGGACACTGTGGAAAGAACCCAGGCTGGAGCAGGGTGGAAAGAGCTGCAACCCATGGGAAGAGCTGCAGCCTATTGGAAGGGCCCACACCAAGAATTTCATGGGGGACTGTCTCTTGTGGGATAGACCTCATGCTGGAGCAAGGAAAGGGTGTGAGGAGTCCACCCCCTGAGGAAGAAGGAGAAAAAAAATAATGTGTGATCAACTGACTTCAACCCCCACTCTCCATCCCCTTCCACCACTTGGGGGTGAGAAGGTGGAGAATCAGGAGTGAAGTTGAGCCTGAGAAGGAGAGAGAAGTGGTGTGAAGGTGTTTTTTAGATTAGGGTTTACTTCTCATTATTCCACTGTGGTATGATTGATAATAAATCAGACTAATTTCCCAAAGTTGAGGCCGTTTTGCCTGTAATGGTGATTGGTTAGTTATCTCCATTTGTACCTATCTCAACCCTCAAACCTTTCCTTATATTTTCTTTCTCCTGTTCAGCTGTGAAGGGATTTGATAGAGTGGTGGGCACCTGGTGTCCAGTCAGGGTCAGCCCACTATGCTAAGTGTGTTAAAAATCTTGCATGAAATATATAAATGTAACATCCAGTGCAGAAACAGGGAATATAGGTAGTAAGTTTTTCACTGTATCTAATATTACTCTGGATTTAGCAAAGAAGATATAGTTGCAGACAAAACAAAAAGTATGTTAATAATTTAAATACTTATTAAATTTCATTTTTGCTGTTTGCAAATGAAAAATGGTTTATCTACTGCTGTTTCCGCTGAGATATTTGTCATACAGCTTTCAATATGAAGAACCTTTTCTTTTCTTATGTAGAGTGTTGGCTAGACACAAACTCTCTTTTCTCTGTTTTTAGAACAAGTGTTTACCTCCTGTATATTCAAAAGCTATGACCCATATTCTGCATATCTTTTCATAAGTGTAACACTTCTAACAGTACAAGTAATACCATTCTGTTGGGCTGCTCTAGGGGCTGAACCTGCTGTGAGACTGAAGCAGAATACCACTGTCAAGGGAAAAGTGTGACCTACAGCAACTCTGGCTTCTACCTAAAGGAGGTCAGCTCACACCCTTGGTACTTTTAGATAAAGTAAATCTAATTTAATGAGAAACTATGAGCTGGATTAACCGAAGAGCAAGTTAATTTTATTTCTAAAAGTAAAGATAATTATTTAATTTTTATATGGACAAATAGAAGAACCTTGTATAAGTGGATAATACCATTTCTTGTGTCTCTATGAGTTCTATGAAATTGTTTTCACAGAAATAATATTAATAAGGCTAATTTTAGACAAATTTTCCACTAGTTTTGCTTGCTTGAACAGATTTATGAAAAGGGTCCATCTGAGGGAAAAAGGTTATCCTTTTTAACAAGAAATAAAATTGCCTTTCACTGTTTTTAGGTGACTGAAGAATGAGGGTTAGAAAAACAAAAACTGAAGGATAACATTTCTGTATGTTTGTGGCATAATTAACAAACTTGAAAATGCCTTATTCACAATAGAAATGAGGTGTACAAATTCCTAGCCAGGAGATTGTTGTGGTGCTGCTTATTATTTTGAGCTTGACATGAGTCTGATATTTTTCTTAAGCATCCTCTTTTGATTCCTGCAACATAATGCATTTTATGTTTCTTTTTTGCATTCTTTGGGAAAGAAATAAAAGGTAAAAACTAGCATTTGTTTTTACAAAGGTTCAAAACACCAGAAAGAAGAAAAAAACAAAGGCTACTATGAGCTAAAATTGTGGAGGCTTTGTTTGTTTCATGACCTTCTAAGAAATAATCCACGTATTTCAGTCCTTCGTGCTGGCAATAATTTTCTCTTCCAGAATAATTAGTAGCACATATTATAATAAAAACTCAGAAACAAAACAAGCTATGTTGTTTGCCTTCATTGTCAGAAAATTTTATCACATTACCAAAGAGAGTTACTATTACTTCTATCACCTTATCTGACATAAATTTTTCTTACAATAAACAAATGAAGTAAAATCAGATGTCCACTAAAGTATTAATAATGTTATAAAGTGTTATTTAATTTGGATTTTTTCCAATTCTGTATAATGAGATTTGTTTCTTGTGGATTAAAAGGTTGGTCAATTACTCTACTCTTTAGTGTAATTAATCCTTCCTATCCATCTGCCCCAAATCATAAAAGTTCCTTAAAATCTATTTCATTTCAGCAGATTCTTGTTTTCCCTCCTCTAAAAGCATGCTTTGAAGACTAAATTTGTGCTGCTTACTCACTGTCTTCTGTCTTCCTTGTGCCTCTGGGGAAGTAGGAGCACAAGGTGTGGGAGTAACTATGATTCTCACAAGGTCTTACCTGCTGGCTGAGTTACCACTTTGAGGCTGTCACAGCATGTATCTGCTGAATATCCTTTCATGAGGAACACAAGAACCTCCTCTGTCCTAGTTTGAAGCATGGTACTGTCACAGTTGCTTCTGACCCTCTCATCCAGTTTCACCAGTCTGTCTCATGGCTGTGGTTCTTCAGGACATTGTCCGAATTTTCTGCCCAGCAGAAAATAAAGCAATTGTTATAGTGTGACCAGAGAACTGGTCTCCCATGGGAGGTATCACAATGGCCAGAGCCTCACGGGTTACGTTGCAATTATTGCGTGGTACTCCTCTTGGTGGCTGCAGATACTGCCCTGAGGACTTTGCTTTGCAAGGGATCTCTACTGAAATTGTTCTCCCCATGATGCCTTTCAGCCTTGCAGGTGCAGCCAGCCCACAGGTGGGGCCACATAGCAATCCTCCCTACTGAGTTTGTGAACTCTAAAAAAATGGACAAAATTTTCATCTTGAACTTCAGCAGCAGCAGACTGTTTTGAATTTGCTGAATTTACACGGGGATTATTTGCTCCTCAAATAACACTACTCTTGAGTCTATAATCATGGATAAAATTGAATTATGCCTTTAAGATTACCTTTGGAGAGCCTTACTGAGCCAGAGCCACCCAAGGACACATCATCTGCTGGCACCGCCACCACAACACCAACAGGGAGGTTGGGGCAACCTGCCTCAGGGGTCCAGCATAATAATTAACACATTTTAAAATGCAGATATTCTATCTGGTTTCAGATTGATTTTTCGCGTATAAACTAGAAAAATTGGTAAGTTTTTGTTTAGGACGTTTCATCTATGAAATGTTTAAGACAACTTTTAGGCCCTTGCAAATATGAAACTTCTTTAAGTCATCAAAAATTTAAATAAATGAATTATTTAAATTCCCAGTCCTAGTATATGAGAAATTCTAGGGACAATTTGAGAAAATTTATTATTTAAAATCTCATAACAGGTTGTAATTTTGAGATAACTTTTCTTGCTACACCTTCAATACTCAGCTCAAAAAAGAAACTTGGAGACAGGCCTACATTAAGTGACAGGATATAGAACCAGCATTCCATATAAAATGGGGTATAACACACATTAAAAAAAAATAATATTTGAAAGTAGAGAAAAAAAATCACATGGGTAAGATAGGATTTTCAAAAGCATGAAGTGTAGGTCTCTGATTGCCCTGAAATCAACAGTGAAAGCTTCAGGGACTTCTACAGGAGCAGATCAAGTACAATGCTGTTCACATTTTTAACTCCTACTCATAAGTAACTTCTACATATCTGAGAATAGAGAAACATACTATGGTAATGAATATTCAGTTACTCCAGAATATTCTTAGCTTTCATTTGAAAAATATATGAGTACATATGGCTACAAAATGTGTGCTGCATCCAACCTATTTTCCTGGTGCTTGATAGCACCAGTCTATAATTGAACTAGTGGGCAAACTGATAACTGAACCCATTCAAATAGCTGAGGTACTTTTTAATAGATTGCTCTTCTGCTTGAACAATATGTTTTTAATAAAATATTTCTAGCTTTTAAATCCTTCAAAATCTTTTAGGAGTAAATATTCTTGAATTGCATAGTGATTTTCCAGTGCAGACAGGCAGGCAAATATGCTTACATATCCCTTCCTGACAAAACTATAATGACTTTTCAAGTGCAAAAAACCCATTTAAAGCAGCAATTATAAAAGAACTGCCAGAAAATACATAATCAAACACTACAGATGAGTCCACATAGATCCGTACATATTCAGCTGCACTCCCTGCAGCATAGAAAACTGTCTACAGGATAATTATTGACATAGCTGCAGGTCAGCTTTAATCATAATAGTAATAATACCTTATACAGTGTAATTGTTCAAAATGTGTTAGTTAATTACATGATATGGATATGAGTCTACATAGAACCCTTGAGAATTTAGTTTTCATTATATTGAATGGCAATCTGAGATTTAACAGGGCAAAATAGGACACTGTGTAGTCTGGATATGATTTAAAGTGAGTCGGAAATACCACCAGAAGAATGAGGATGCTTTTCAGGAAAAAAAGTGAGTGGTGCAGGTGATATCTTCTGCCTCTTTGCAACAGAGTTGATGTAAAAATATATTGCATGTTCTATCCAAGATGCCTGTGTAAGAAACTTACATTATACCAAGTTAATTAATCACATGTGAGAATAATTTGTCTTATCAAATGAAATACAGAAATAAATTAACAGGAGGACAAACCATTGTAGCTCCAGCTTATAACTGTGGAATATGGGTCACAAAACCAATCACATCCTGGGCAGAGAAAATTACAATCATAAATAATAATCTGTTCAATGCCCTTCACTCAGGAAATACAAAAGTCTCAGAGAATGGCAATAAACCAATTGAGTCTGAATAAAAACAGGGTGAAATTTCAACAGAAAACTGCAGTCAAAATTAGACAGGATCTAATTATAAGATTTTAATGGGAATATGAAACTGATTAACTACAGTGCACCAAATATTAAACACAAAGTATTAACTATAATTGCCTTCTGAAACTATTTTCCTGATTGGGAAGTTAGAGAGAAAACAAGGAGAAACTTAACAAAAAGAATAAAAGACCAACAGAAATCCAAATATGTGTCTTCGCTGTTTCGTCTCTGGACTCCTCTGGTCCACCGAGTCCAGCCCTCAGTAGCTCCTTATGCCAGGAGCTCCGGTCCAGGGTGGAACGGTGGCGGCTGTTTGCCAGTAAAGACAGACGGACCACTTGCTTATATATCAGTGTTCTTTATTTTCCCTCTGTGAGGGAAAAGGATTGTGCATAGAACAAGCTGTGAGATGGTGAACCCGGCAAGAGTGGCCCAGCTCATCTCTCGCCCAGATCTCTTATGCCCTCTGTCGGGGGAGGGCAAGGCGAGAGACGAGCCAATGGGCAAATGACTGACCAGTGACACCTGGCCAGTCCTGGGTGAACAGGGGAGGGACAGGTACAAAGCAGCGCTATGAATGGTCAGACCACCAGTGGATTCTTGGTGGTCTGCCCACTGCTACACAAATAGAACGAAAGAATTATTCCATTGGTCTAGCCTGCAACTGTACTACTATCCTGTCCCTAAAGAATGCATAGGGTAATCCTTTGTTTTTCTCAGATCTAATTTTGGTGTGCAGAAGGCCAACACTACACAGAAAACGAGGCCTTTATAAGTCAATGAAAAGGTGCAAATGCAAAGTGTTAGGACTAGCTAGACATCCAGTTTGGTCAATACCCGACAAAGTAATCAGCTTTTACTTTTTTGTCTCAGTCATACTTTTGCAATAAATAATGAAGTACATTAGAAAAATAATTTTAAGACCTCTGTACTTTCCCATAAAGGATTTTTTTAAACATGGTGGCACACTAAAAAAGTTTACACTCATATAAATCCACTACAACTGTATAAGAAGCATAGATTTTATTTTACCATTAAACATAACGTAGAAATTTTAAAAAGACCAAACCAAAACAGATATAAACTCACCCTCTGTAAGTTTAATTGATCTTAATTGTATCAATATAAATTTTGCAATATAATCACATGAACTTACTGTGCTATTTTCACAGATTTCTTTAATCAATGAAAATTTGTATCTATAAAATATTGAATATGAGAAGACTGAAAGCATCTATGGTCAACTGAAACCATGTCAAATTATTTGATATTTAGTATCCAACTTTTATATCAATAGTGAGCAAAGTGTTTTCCTGCTGTACTCTCACTGCTGTGTTGATAAGGCAAGAAAACGTTCATGTATTACTTTTACAAAATTAAGTAACATTTTTAAAACTAAAATCTACTATTCATAGTAGTAGTTCTGGTTGTATCTTCCCCACATTTCAAGTTGAATCATAATCACATTTTTTTGTATAAGAGATTACTTTTTAAAGTCTTGTTCAAAAAATATGTAGAGTTGGTTACCACTTTATGGTTTTTGTGTCACATTCATAGATGAGGTACTTCCTGTTCATCATTTTGGTAAGTGTGTTGAGAAAAAGTGTGTTGAATAAAGATACTATTGATATACTTAGTTTTAAAGGCCATGTAATGCAGCTTCATAAAGTCATATATATTTGAGCAGAACAGCTATTAGGTCATCTGGTTTAGTTCAGCCACAAATAACTCAAATGAGTTTTGCATTATTTGTACCGGGCCCTCGGAAATTTTTCCACAGACATAAATTTCAATTATAGTAATTGTATCCTGATCCTCAAACTAAATTTTCCTTCACTCGATTTCACCTCACTCTCCTCTCTCATATTCTCTGATCTAACCGAGGTTGTTAATGTCCTTTAGTAAAATAATAAACACTTAATTATCTTTTTCTTCTGTATTACCGAAAGACAAAGGTAAGACTGGAACCCTACTTAATAATGATGAAAAATTAATAAAGAGAGGGATATAACCAATGCACCAAAGACTTCTGGAACTGTTTTGAGAAGAGGTGATAAATCTCATGAAACACTAAGCAAACAGAGTGCAATTAGGCAATATTAAAAGAAAGGTGTTATAGTTAAGTTTTGTTGAGTCAGTGACAGGAATCTGAAGGGCAAATATGCTTAATTGTCCTTCAATTGCATGTCACTAATTACTAGATCTTGATGTGTATTTCCAGAAGCCAGCTATGAAGATGTTAAAACGTGAAGAATGAGAAGGTATCCATATTTTTCCTATTCTCCAATTCTTGTTTAACAAGGTTGTTTGCAGCTAAAGCATTTTTCTGTGCATCTTAGGTACACTATAATGATTTTCTAACTTAACTATTGCTTAATTTGTTACTTAATTCAGTTAAGTAGTGCCTTTGAGGTCAATGGTCATATTTTCAAAAAAGCTCAGGTCTCATAGACATCAAAATGAATTGTCTAGATTTTTCAAAGTACTCAATGAGACAAAGTTTGCAATGATCTTCAGTGAAACTTGAAGCTTTTAATAACCATGCCTTAACCACAATTTTCTAAATCATGTTGTTTTTTACACTAATGATTTAGAGTATTTTCTGTTTCCTATTCTGTTTTGTCTTGATATGTATGTGCAACAACACAAAAATTAGTCTTGAACCCTGAGTTTTACTCCCTTTTTCAAGTATGATATTACTGTACTAAGCAAAATCTAACTCTTAATTGAGTCTTTAGTCTTTCTTCTTAACTTTATGCATTATTACTTTGTTTTGAATTTTGGTTATAGTGTTATCCAAGGCTAAAACAGCTCTGTCTAGTTGACTGTAAGTCCTTTTTAACTTCAGTGCATCTAATACCAACGACTATTGCAGTTTCCTAAATATTTTTCTTTCTGTAATGTTCAGAATGTATTAAGTTAGTATTTATAATAGTTGCTCAGTCATCCAAAGGAAGCATCAAGAGCTGGAAAGACAAAATCCATCTCAGGATGCACCTGATCCTAATTATGTTATATCAAATAAAGGAATTTGATAAGACTGGATCCAGGTCCTGGCACAGTTCATTTGTCTCACATGATTATTTGCACAATGCTTCTTTTTAAAAATCAGTTGTGGCTAATTATAATTTAGGAAACAGAGGCAATGGTTTTTAGATTTAAAGAAATAAAGCACTTGGCTGATAAATTTCAGTGTTCGTTCACTGTGAACTTTGTGCTCATCTATCAATTTTTTGTTCTACATGCTTTTCCTTAAGCTAAGTGATTTTAGGTAATAAAGTAACAAAAGATTAAGCAATCCTGATCAAGTTTGGGTAGTGAAAGAGCTTGGATTCAGATAGTTCAGCTTCAGTGAAGCCAAAGATTTACTGTGATGCAACACTGGAACAAAGCACAACAACTTCGTGACTTAAATGTCACTAAGTAGTTCCTAGAAATGTTGTTGAAATCAAAGCACTTAAGGGTCTCACAGACAAAGAATTTGGGATTTGTTGTTGATCAAATCCCCTCTGCACACAGAGGTCAAAACAGGGGTTTCCTGGGGAACATGCCCAGCAAAACATGTAAACTGTGTTTACAGATCCACATTTTACAGAATTATGTTTGACCAGGAGAGATTCTCCAAGTCACTATAACTTGGGGGGGG
>VZTJ01011332.1:511427-553723 GCA_013397795.1 Orthonyx spaldingii | reverse complement strand
GGGGGAAGGAGTGGGAGAGGAGAGGCAGAAATTCAATGTAATTTGTCATAGTTCACCTGCTTAATTATTTTCACTTTCAAAATGAGAAAAACAATTATCCTAGCATCTTGTATAACATTGTGACACAGTATTTATCAAAGCGTAGTGCAGCTCAGGTGACTTAGATTCCCAGTTTACAACCTGACCGTTGAAAAATTATTTCACTTGAGTCTAAGCCTTGATCTATGCCTATACTATGTCCAGTTTGCTTATCTATAGATAGATGTTATATTATCTGAGCTGAGACACCAAAGATGGTCAGAAAACGAAGAAACCCACATCACTCCCTTGGCGACTTTTTGCAAAAGAACCTAGGATGTTGCATGGCTTTCTAAACACAGATGAACATTGAGAATATATGTTCTTGCAGACAGTATCTTCAAGGGACTGAAAGTATTCTATTATTTGCTATTATATGCTATTATAATACTGTCTTGTAAACTAGTTAAATAACATTATCATAATTTTTTTTTAGCTGAGGAAGCTGACAAAGTGATAAGGAGATTATAGGCTCATGTTTTCCTGTATAAAAATCACAGACTTCAAATTGTAGAGAATGTGTATGTTGTGGTCACATTCCTTTTATTAGATGGGGTATAGGTTCAAAATCATCATGAAAGTTACATTTTTCCCATCATTCACAGATTCTCCCTAGTTTGCTGAACATGAATCCAAACAAGGTCTCAAAATCAAAGTCCACATGAGAATCAGAAGATATCTGACAAATTAAATCTACTGTGTATTTATTTGACCTTGGTAGTAACTCTGGCCATTAGAGTGACTTAAATTTCAAGGCAAAAGTAATATGTCTTGACTGGTTATCCTTTTCATATATTCTTCTGCAGATTCTTGACTGTCTTGCCAAAATGAAAATGTCCCTGCTAGAAGAAAAAATGATTTCACTACAAAAGTACATTATAATATATTGATATTTATTGATTCTATTCTGCTGTATTATTTAACATCATAATGAAAGATTGACACAATTCCCTACATTTTTAAGTTAACCCTTTATACATCCCTAGCTATAACCAGTCAAGGCAATGACACTTTATTATTTTCCTCCCTCACCTAATTTAGTGTATCTGCATGCAAGATTTGTCTGTATCTTTTGGCATTGCTCAAATCCCAGGACATTGTGTGTAGTGACTTTGAACAGATACCCTCTAGTGGTTAAATTTTCAATACAAAATGGATATGATTTGTTCCTCAGAATGGAGTATTTACCTAAGAACTAAAGAGATGAAAAGAACACTCTCTCTTTTAATTTGCCTCTGTATCAGCAAAGGGAAATAACCTTGTGTTTCTCTGCTCTCTGACAAGTTAATTTCATTCCTTCATTTATCAATTCAAGTATAATGCTAGGAGGTTTCATGGTCTCTTGGCCCTGTTTTGGAGAGATATGAAAAAATCTCCTGAAATAGATGTACAATCACCTTTTACCTATTTTCAATTAAAAAATACTTTTGTCTTAATTTCCTGCATCATCAATGCAGAATGGATTGAATATAAATTATTGAAGAAATATTTTCTACATCTGGAGCAAAGGGCATTCAACCAGGTCTTTGCTTCCAGGTCTGTAAGAGAGCTTCACCTTCGACTAGACAGTTGCACATTGCATGCCCCAGTATGAAATAGGTATAATAATGATTGCTTCACTTAAGCATTTAGCCAAGCATTAAATACGTATTTGTTATTTTTTTTAAGTTTGAGCAGCAAGTAGTACAGATAGATCCACACCACTCCCTACAGTGCTTGTTCAGAAATGAGACTTAATGAAGAAATGTAATCAGGGACATTTTCAGGATATATATATTCCTGAAGTTCTCAGATGATATTACCTATCTCTATTACATACATAGGTAACTTGTTCCTTTCTTACAGGTCTGACAGAAAATATTTCATCATTCAACAATGCCTAATAGATTAAGACAGAAAAAATTTTTTGTTATTTAAACAAATACCCACAGGACTTTGGAATGACAAATGCACCTCAAACCCTCAATGCCCTGTAGGTACTGAAAGGTAGTTTGATTAAAATAATTTTTCACTTAGTTCTGTGAAAGTAGTATACACATATTCACTTAAAAAGTCTACATGTAACAAACAATTGGTTAGCTTGAATATCTTGTCTGCATGTGAAAATAATGTGCAAACTCCAAATTGACAATTGTGGGTGCTGTAGAAATATTGTCAGTCAGAGATCAGTTATTTGTCATTTTATAAATTTTGAGAAGAAGAAATAAATAAATAGGGGAATGGAAGGAATGAAGGAAATTTTGTGATTAGAATGGAACCAAAAATATCATTGAGACCTCTTTGTACAGGGAAAATAGAAAAAAATATGATGACTCACCATCTTTTCTGGGAAAGTAGCCTAGGTATAGGTTAAGCCATAATAACAACCAACCAACCAACCAGGAAAAAAAAAAAAAAAAAAAAAAAAGCTCAAGAAACTATGCTTTTAAAAATACAATAACTATTTTTGGAATAATCATTTCTGAAGTTTAATATTGACCATCCTATTAGTAGATACACATGTTTATATGTTTATTTGACCTAGAACTTCATGCATTCTGCATGAGTTTTATTTGCCTGCTGATTGTCAAATAAGTATAGTTATGTACCAAACTGAGGAATCAAAGGGAATTAGTATTAATACAATGTCAAGTGATTCTTTGCTGTGTGCTATTATGAACAAAAAAACTTAGTCATTAAACAGATAAGCTCAATTCCACTTTGACATCTCTTCAATTCTTCTGTTCTTCTCCACCAGAATACAGAATAGATCACAGATGCAAGATTTTAGGAAAAAAAGGAGAAGGTTAACTGTGGTGACACCTTGTGAGTGTATACACAAAGTATACAGCAAATATATGAGGACAGATAAGCTTGCACTAGTCAAGAACACTAAGTGTGAGTTGACATGAGGAGCTTTGTATCTGTGCATTATTAAACTATCTTCTCTGCACTTGTCCCTGATGTTAATACTGTCTTAACACTTACAAATGAGCAAATGGCCATAGTTAAGACTGGCCCATTAGGTTAAACTGTCTGTATTTTTCTTCATTCCTAGGGGATACGAAACTTTGGGGAGTATATCAGATACATTTTCTGTGAAGAAGGAGATGAACTCCAAGAAACATCTGACTTTGGGACAAGATTTAGACACTGTAGGTAAATCTGTTTGGTGTTGTGGTGGGTTAGCCTTGGTTGGACAGTAGGTGCCCACTAAGCCACTCTACAAGTCCCCTTCTGTGAGAGACTGGAATGATTGCTGGCTCAAAACATTTCAGGTGAGGGAAGGGGCAGGTCAGGCCTTGCCCTGGTGAGACCGTGCCCTGCCCCATATACCCCACCTGGGCTGTATCCCAGCCTCGAGGTGACCACCAATCACTGGCACACTAGAGGCAACGCTCCACACCCCACCACAGCAGTCCCAATTTAGCTCCCAAGTGGCCAGATGACCAAAAGTCCTACCTGGGGCAGGGCTCAGGAAAGCAAAAGGGTACTTAAAACAGGACACAAGGCACAAATAGGTTTTGATCCTGCCTCCCCTTGAAGTTTCTATCAGCTGAACACTGCTGGAACCCAGGAGTGGTAGCTATATTTGTTCTTTTCTATAAGTGTTCTCTTTCTTCTAATTCCCTGTTCTTGAGTTTTGAGTAACTTAAAATTCGATTGTCTTGGAATTTGCTAAGTTAATTTTTTGAAAAGTGTTTTATGTTGATTGAATGCTTCTCTAAACTTTTGTCAAAGTTCCCTGATTTTCTGAAGTTGCCAGTAAAGTCTTTTGTTGTTTTGTCCTCTTGAGAATACCTGTTTGGTAATTTTCCCTAACTCAGAGTACATAAAAAAACCCATAAGTCCTTTTAGGAGTCTCGTTGGGACATTTTTTGGGGCCTTGTACCTTCCAAGTTGGACAGAAAATAAGAAGGAAAGAAACTCTGAGATAAGGCACTTTATTAAAGCAAAAGCAATTATATTGCCCTGAATGGTAGAATCCCTCTTCACTGTTTTATAGTTGTCTGAAGGGTATTCTGCAAATTTCTGTGGTCTGCATATCTTCACATTTTTACAGTCTTCCATTTTATTCTTCACATCCATCAGGGTCTTGAAGAACATCAGTCAGCATGAAAACTATTTCTATCATAACAGATCTGCATTACAAAATCTAGTTCACATTAATTGTGCAATCAAATGAGATTGTTCTTCATGTTTTTACAAAATGTTGGAGCTGACCTCTGCTTATGAGGTAGTATAGAAGGTAAATAGACACGGCTCAGAGAAAGCCATCGTATGTCAACTCCATGAGCATTAAGGCAGCTGCCATGAGCCAATGTCAGTCCAGAAGCCCTGTGAAATGAATATGTTGCTCAGCCTACACTGATAAGTGTAAGAGGCTATAGACATGACATGCAACTTATACTCTTTCCACATGAGGCAAGCCATTTCTACAATGGCTTAAAGGCCTCCAAACAGACAAGATTAACATACAGAAGCCCTCACTCTGATAAAACTCTTCTCAGACCCATTCTATCCACAGATTTTGTCCCCCCTCCTAATGCAACCCTAACATTTTTGTCTGGGAAAATATTGGCTCTGCCTCCATTGGGTTTAGGGTTAGGTCTTGGGTTGAGGGAGAGAAAGCCAATAGCTCCAACTGCAGGGAGGGCAGGGCACAAAAGGGGCTTCCAAAGGACTTTTCCTGTTGCAGTCAACCCAACCTTTTGGCATTCACTTTTCAGCTCTGATCCAGCTGGAGCCCTAGACTTCCTATTGTTCTCAACTGTAGCCCTACTTTTAACCTGAAGTCTAACCCTAGAGCTAAAGGTAGAGCAGTTTTTATTGGCTATTCCAGGCTTTTCCCACTTTGTGTGAAGGGAGAAGATGAATGGGCAGAACAGGTCTCACTGTGATTTGGTGACAGATGTCTCTCCCCATGCCCCACAAGGGAAGCCAAGATCCAGCATTTGGAATCTTACTACAGGTGCTTAACACTTGGATGTTTTTCTGAGTAGTTTGGAGGTAGATAAGCCTGTTACTGGAATGCAGGTGTACAGGGCCCTTGTGAATTCACTCCCTGATTCATGAATTCACCCACATGATTCATTTCAGACAAACCACCAGATTTGCCTGCTTGCAACCACTGCTGGCATTCCTCACATTGAAAACCGTGGCTGAGATTCAGAACTGTGGCTTTAGAAATGAAATATTCCCCGTTTGGTCATGTACTCTCAGGTAGCTACTTACTAACAAGTTTTTAATATATCAAGTCTTTAACTCTGTCGGGTATCCATTTGAGCTACCTTTCTTCCTTTTTTGTTTGTTTGTTTTTATTTTTTTCCTTTAATATAAAAACATATTTTTTTGATCATAGTTATTCCAAATTTATGACAAAATTATTCCTTGAAAAAGTTAATGTTTTGATACCAGTCTTTTAAATATGGTTCATTTAACAATTGTGAAATAAAAACCCTGACTGGGTAGATCAGTGTTGCTATTGCATGAGAAACATACCCATACAATCTATTGCTGAGATATCCGTGGGAAAAAACCCATATAAAATTTTAATTAATTGCATACCTTAAAGGTCAGCATAAATAAAAATCAACATATGCGTTATTAAGCCCATAGAGAAAATAATAAGTGATATTTTCAGGTGTTGTTAAAATCAAATAAGCTAAAATGCATAAATATGGCATTTTATCAGAAAGACCATTCTTGTCCCTCATAACAGAAGACCTTCAGAACTTTATGTGACTACTTTGCAATTTGAATTATGAGGTGATAAAGAAAAGTTACTTCATAAATTTCAGTCTTTATAGTTGCTCACCGTGTGTCCTTCAATGTTTTATGAAAATAATACTTTTTTCCAGGGCTATTATGAAGTTTCTCTTATTCCCAGAAAGAGTTATGAGTTTTGGGAAAATTTTCAGTTCTTTCCATTGATCTTTTTTCCCACTTGTCATCATGAAAGTGTTGATAGAAGACATTAACATGGCAGTAGTATGGGAAATGACAGAAGATTTATCAATACCTGTATGTTAAACTCAGAATTACTGATTATTGCCTTTATTAAAATTAATCTCCTCCTTTTCCTACTGCTTTGAAAATTTCAGGTATACTTGCCCAATTTTTTTGCCATTTCTTTTAAACTGTAATGGAAATAAGCTGTTAGCTGTATATGGATGATTTCACTTATTGTTGATTCAGAGTAAGAGTCTCATACACTTAATCTGTGAGTAGTCTTAGATGTCAAAATATGAGGTCTTTATATATAGAAAAGATTTCCAAAGAAACATAATCCTGAAACAGATTGGCCCTGATTTTTGTTTATATAAAGACCCCTTTACATATTCTGGCAGCACAAAGGAACCCTAAAGTGTATTTAAGTAAAATTTATGCCCACTCTAAGATTTTTTTTATGCTGCCAGAACTGTCTAAAAGAAAATCAGGTCCATTATATCTGAGGTGATTTTTTCTTTCAACTGTTGCACTGTGTATATGAAAAGACATTTCTTTGTAACCTCTACAATGTCAACACAATTTTAGAGATAAAAAGGAAATTATTGGTAAAATTAAACAGGGGAGAAAAGTTAGGATTACTCTGTTTTAAATATAATTTTAAAATAGGTTAATTTCATGAAAAGCAATCAATTGAAAAATCCTTTCTTGATTTTTCTTTTATTATTCTGCGAAGCTGTGATGGGGCATACTAAATCTCAGAAAAGTTGGGTTTGGACCAGGTTACTGAAGGATGGCTTGCAGAAAATCAAACCTGTGACCCTTCTTAACCATAGAGCAGTCATAAATGTTTCACAATGAGAAAATAAAAACCAGAAAGAGTCATGTTATATGCCATGTGTAGGATGGTTCTTCACTTCCCTTGAAGAAAATGTGTTACGGAGGCAAATTTTTAAGAGCTCTTTTAGATTGACAATGAAAAGACATTCTTGAAACTATGTTAAGGGACACATCCAGTGAATTGCTTTAAAACTGTAGTACCTCTGGCCTTTAGAGTTAATTGCAGACAAAAAAATGACATTTTTTTGATTATAACCCAGTTTCTGGGCAAGTTGCACATAGCCCAAGGACAAGCACTTGTATTGTCTCCTTGAATGTCCTTTCTCTAGACCTCTTACCTGCAATTGTGGCCTTGGCCTTGCTCCATTTTAAATTTGTTTTTCCTTACTTTTATGCCAAGATTCCAATGGATTCCAACCTTTCCCTGTGCAGTAAAACCCTCTTATTTTTGTTCCCAGTAGAACCTGAAGGCATAGAAAACAGAAGACAGCTTACACCTATAAGGAGACACAGGTTTTCTTTCTGCATTAATTTGTCACTAAATGCATTATGTTCCAAGTCCATATAGACCTGAAATTTCCCTGTTATTGTTTGAAGTCTATAGAAACTGAAAATCTTCATTACTCCTTGGCAGCGTTCTCATACTTTGGGATTACTTCAGTGAACTCCACAAACATTGGCAGTAAAACAGTGGATCCTGTTGGTAACTGTGATTTGTGCCCCTGTTGGAAGGAACTCAAAACCCTGATCTGCCCTTTCTCTCTTTTTATCCATTCTTCCTGTCTTAACTTTTGCTTTCCCCTGATCACTCGTTACTCCTAAGAACCTATACAGAGCTAACAGACAATCTGCTCTTGCAAAAATTATTTTGGGACAACTAGTTGCTCATGAACGTCAGCCAAATTTGAACAAAAATCAAAGTTTTCTCCAGTCCCTGAAGTGAACAACACAGTTTCCTGGATTCAGGTAAGATGAAAATGAGTATCAGGGCTTTTTAACCTGTTGGTGGTTTGTGTTCATCTATTTCATCAATCAAGATACAGTAAAATTTAGATTCTTAAACATACTGTCCTTCTTGGATTTCCTTCTGATGTTATTATTAGAGGTCTTACAACACTAAGTGAAAAATAGGTGCTGCCTATTATCATGAAAGGAACATGGAAACTTTTCCTCTTAATATAAATTATTTTATCTCCACAGACACAGAGAAAAAATGTTGAAATATCTTGGAGGAAAGCCAAATGGCAGTGTGATGTGGAACAAAATGATTAATAGTTAGACAAAGAGTAAAATATTCAGATATAGTTATAAAAATGAGGTCGCTTTATATATGCATGTAAATCAAATATCTAAAACATAGATTCTTCTTCCTCGATGAGATTTTACTGTGCTTTGCTAAATATAAGTCTACTTTTTTCCTGTCTCGCTTTGATCATTTGTACAACATATGTCTTTACTCTGCTTGACCTCTATATAATTCCCTAGTTTGTTGGACTTGATTCTATTTTAATTACCAATCTGGTAATAACTTAAAAGACACATGTAATCCACAAATGAGTGAATAGTTCTCAGATGCTGGTTAAAAGTTCACAAGCTATATCCACCATTGCAATTCTCCTACTATCTGACAGAACTGATAAAAACCTGGGATTGAGTGGCTGGAACCTGGCTTCCAATGTTGCTTTAATGTGGTTTGCAAAGTGTCTGAAACTTAGTGAAATTTTTTAGATAATCTGATACTGCTCTTATATACCTGTTTCTAGAAGTGAAATACCCTGCTAAACTTCCTTTTACTTTAGGTTTCCTTTTTCGGAAATCATTCAGCAAACATGTTTAGCTTATTAAATATTACATAAGTAGGATTTCTGTACATTTGAATTATGACTGATGGATGGAAGTGAGATTTTTACAATTGATCAGATGAAAAATTTTCCCTAAGATACTTAACATTTTTCTTCCATTTCTGAATGCTTGTCTGAATGAACTTGTATAATTCTCATTTTTGTATGGGCAAAACTCAGTCACATATTAATAGAATTCATTGGTCTCTCAGGCCCTGGAGATCTTCAGAGATGTGCTCATTGGTGCACTGCAGTGCTAAGCCCCTCAGAGCACAAGTGAGACACAGAGACAACGGGCAGATTCATTCAGATTAAGGAGCATGAAGGAATAGTGAGACTATTCATTACCATTGTGGGTGGTTTTCACTGATAGTGTCAGCATGAGTTTTAAAGTTTCTTGTAGGTAGACATTACAGAGAAAAATAGCTTCAAGTGTGCTATAAGAAGGAGTAAACTGAAGAAATTTTGTGAATCTTTATAGAGAATACCTATTAAATATGAAGAAAGGATGAAAGAAACTAAATGAAATGTGAAGGGGGAACACCAAAGGTGGACCCAAGGCCATCTAGGTGGATAGTTGTAAACCCAGAGAGCCTGCAGATTCTCTCCATGCTTCAAATCCATCAGGCCACATTGCAGTACTCTCCCTTAACATTCACACAAGAAAACAGAAATAACCAACAGACCTACCAGAGTGATGTTTAGATGATAAAGTATTTCTTCCGTTTCAGTGATACAGTAGATGCCACAACTGATAGAGAATGAGATAGGGATGTCTGAATATATCAGCAGAGTAAGAATCAGAGTGCTGAAGACTGAATGTGAACCTAAAGCAGCCTGTTTATATTCATAATTGCTTGTTATTAGTCATTTTCTAGGCAGATATTAAAAATAGAGCTTAAAAGTATATTTAACTGTATCCACTGCACAACCTCAGGGCTGCAAACATTATACAAAGCAAGCAAACAAATAAAATACACCAAATCCACACAAAATCTTCAAAGACACAAGGGTGGTATAACAGTTTCACCTTTCTTAGTCTAATAGGTGAACTCAGCCAAAATCTTATCATGGTTTTGTCAGTTACCTTCCTGCAGTGTGTTTGTCCTGATACTAAACATGAATTGTCATTACTTTAAAGAAACAGTTAATCTTCCTTGAAAATATGCATAGGGGAAAGTATAGCAAAATTTCTTCCTTGCCATTAGAGGACAATAAAGAGAGTATGAAATTACAAGTCAAGCCTTGTGTAGTTTCATAAAGTAAAGGTAAAATAATAAGGATGTTATCTGAACTAAACAGAACTGGATAGAAAGACCACATCATTTAGGCCCTAAGTCCCACACTGTTTTTGCAACTACATCTGGCTAGCTCTCTGCATGTCAGTCTTGCATATGTAGGTAGCAGTTCCAGGAGGGAAGGCCTGGGAATTCAGGCAGGCAGGAGATGGATGAGGAGAAGCCTTCTGAATGTAGGATCAGGGCTGCTAATCTGGTTTGCTGTCCAAACTGCTGAAATTCTGATGGATTCAGAGCCCTTTCAGCATGCTTTAGGAGACCTGAATGCTCATTAGCTCCTACTACAAATGCACCATTTTACTTAGGCAAAGATCTTGTGTGATATTGAGCAGAACCAGAAATCAGATCCCTTATGACAATGTTTATATATTTCCTACAAGACTCGTTTCCCCTGGTAAAATGTACATCTCATGTGCCTTGATGTATGACATCACATACCTCCATAAACATCTTTCTTTTTCTATAGCCCAGGTGTAGTCATTCACCTGAGTCAATATATCTAACACAGTTAATTGAAATAAATCTATAAATCTTGAACATCTGCAGCTTTTGGAGAAAAAAAGTGCTTTATGAACACAGATCTATTGTCACCCCCTGCACAGCCACATTTTCACCTGCACACATAAGCACACAGACACTCA
Source organism: Orthonyx spaldingii (assembly GCA_013397795.1). Lineage (NCBI taxonomy): Eukaryota > Metazoa > Chordata > Aves > Passeriformes > Orthonychidae > Orthonyx > Orthonyx spaldingii. Next base: position 543,097 of record VZTJ01011332.1, on the reverse strand, counting down.
TCGTATATGACTCTGTAGCCATTCTCAATAGCATTCATTCCACTTTAAACCACCTGTCAAAACAGCCATTTAATTAGGTTAAGCTGTCTGGCTTTGTGAAAAGGTTTTACTGTACTCTGTTGTCTTTGCCATAAAATTAATAGTTTGACCAACTTCTGAGGGGACAGGTTTTTGCACTTGCGAAAGTCAAATTAAAGTCACCTTTGCCAAACAGAATAATAATAATAATAAAAAAAATAAAATCTTGATGTCTGAAACTTTGAAAGCAACACTTCATTTATAATCTTTTTCTAGTGCCAAAGTACAAATTATGTAACGAAATGGAACTGCAGCTGCAAAGAAACCAATTCTGTAACATGGAACACATGGTACCCTTGCTGTTCTTGGGGCAGTTGCAAGACAATGAAGCTACCAAAGGACTTGTACTTTACTCTGCACAACATATTTGCTGTCCAGTTCACTGAGGAAGAGGGAGTCTCTTCACTTTACTGTTATCTCTCTTACACCTGAGTAAGTCTCATTCCCGTGACTATCAAGGTAGCTTTATGCTGGTCTTGTGAATCACAACCTCCCTGAACACCAGCTTAGGTGAGAGTTGAAAATAGTCCGGTGATACTGATCTGTCCGAATAATCTTTTTTGTCAAGGGACAACACTCAAACAAAGTGGATGTCTAAGCAAAAAGAAGCATTGTTAGGCATTTTTAGACATCTTGGTAATTTCTGAGGAACACAGGCTCCTGCCTGCAGAGGCTAATTTCAATGGGAGTAAAAATGTCCAGATTCCTGTCATTGATTCTACCTTGATTTACTTGGGTTTTTTTCAGGCTTGTGAGGTTCTAAAATATAATTCAAGAAAAGTTTCCATTCGTTATGGTAATTAATATTGGTGTCACTTGTTAATACAAGTGACAGTACTGTACTGAAGGCCTATTTAGTATGCAGGATAGGTTCTTTAAATTGATAAAAAAATTAATATGATCCCTGAGGCTCTTACAATCTAATTAAGACACAGTTATGAAGGAGATGATCAATTAAGGTTTACCTGACAAGGCATATGCAGGTTTTAAAATTTTTAGTTTTGAACTAACTGGCTACATATATGCATTGACTACTAAGATTTTGGCCAATTTGTTTATTTGTATTGTAACTGCAGGGTATGAAATTTATTTTATCTGAATGAAAGCTCCTTCAATACATTAAAAATCAAGTAAAATAAAGGAAATATTTAACATGATAATTAATAATTAACACTTTATCTTCTGCTAGTTATCCATGGTTGGGTTTTTTTTTCCTTAGAAAAAAGTCTTATTTTAACGGTTGCTTTGCCTGCTCACAGAAGAGTGGGCCACTTGGGATAAGATGAAATAGCTAGATTTTATCAATAGAATTTCAAAAATACACTGCTCTCAAATACTCAAGTCTGCACACAGACTATCTTAAGGTGCACCTATCCTACAGTTACAACAACATATGTCAGATGAGATTTCAAATATGCCTAAAGAACTTTATATATGAAAGCTTGAAGTGTAACTTCTATTTCAGTATAAGTATTATCCATCTTCTATACAGCTGTGAAATAAGTTACTTCTGTTCATACTTCTCCTTGTTCTCTAGATGCACTTTCACAGACTCACAGTATAAGCTGAATTGGAAGGAACCCACAACGATCATCGAGTCTGACTCCCAGCCCTGCACAGCACCATCTCCAAAATGTCACAACATATTCCTGAGAGCACTGTCCAACCACTTCTTGAACCCTCTCAGGCTGATGTTGTGACCATTTCCTTCACTGAGACTCTGTGATTGTATTTTTTGGTATAAGCCAGCCTCAATCAGCCATTTGCAATCTACCTTCCAAAGTCATCAGAAACTGATTTTGAACAAGCCAGCAAGCCACCTATTTTTTTTTTTTTTTTAAACTAACATACAACATTTTTTATTTCTCCTAGCTTTTTATCCAAGCTTCCTTCTCTTTATATTTTTTTCTCTGCTCTTGCTGTTTTCTGTAAATCTGTGCAAGATGAGTGAAGTAGGTCTTTATTTTCCAGGCTCATATTACACTTCCATGTGTGGCTCTCTTAAAGTATTTCTGTTTCTCCAATGTAGCTCTAGTTGAGCAGAAGCTGTGGTTTACCAAGAATGTTCCCTGGAATGTGCAACCAGTGGCAACTACAGTTTCCGCAAACCTAGCAGTTCTTTTTCCAACAACCAGAAAATGTCATGCATATAATTATATATTTTTGTGCATAATTCTACTTAGTTGATACCAGTTTTCTGGATTCAAGTGGAGCTTCTCCGCACCAAGTTGTTTTTAGGCCTTTACTTGCTTGCTTAATTTGTTGTACAACAGCTGCACTATTTGTGCTTTGCAAAGTATTTTTTGTAGACTGCTAAAGTGAGATTTTTCTGTTTATTTCTAAGATTTTAACTTTATTCAGTTTGATGCAATACCTAATAAGTACTTTCAGGGGAAAAAGAAAAAAAAAATCACTCCCCCTCATGCTCCTAAGCATATACTACTGCAGTTTTCCTTTGTGCCAGATCTGTTGATCATACAGCTACAGAGCAAGACGGTTTGGTAAGCTGATTTGACAGAAAGAGAAGTACCAAAAATGTTCTGGTAGTTCTATGGAACAACATGCCCTCAATGGCTTTGGCTCCTGTAAGTCTGAAATTTCACAAAAATCTGCATACCTTTTGTGTGAAAGAGATTTCCTGCAGATTTCCTGTAGATTTTCCTGACTGCACAATGGAGGTGTCAGCTGTGGTTCTGCTCGTCCTGACCTGTCAGCATGACGTACACTGAAAATACTGGCCACAGTGGAGATGTTCTTCAGCTGGTCATCCTTTTTACTTTGTTCTTTAGTATCACTGTGTGCAGCACCCAAGGGTTCAGTCCAAGACCCTCAAATTGCTAAATATATTTGCAAATAGCCTGGGTTCACAGAGAGCTTTTGGACTCCCATTCTTAGGTCATATATCTCTTTTTTTTTACTGTCAAAGTCAGAAAAAGCCAGCTAAACTTCTATTTCCTTACCACTCTTTTGGTGCACCCTGGTTTCAAAAGAAGCAATGTATTTCTAACATTGTCTTATACAGCAGGTTTAATAAGTCCATCTTGTATTTAGATAAACGTTGGCTTTTTGTTAGATTACCCTCAGAAAGTGAGAACAGTGCTGGAAAAATAAACAAGACGTGGATTTGTTAGGATGCTTTTCTAATGTACTTTGTTCTCAGCAGCTCAACTCATTGCACAAAAAGAATGTCCGAGAAGTCATGTCCTGGGGCATTTACTGTTCTGGGTTCTGATGGGGTCAATGCAATACTTACCTAACGGTGCATGAATCTAAGTTAGCAGTTAGATTTAATATAGCTGAATTTATGAGAGCAAGCAATTTAGCCTCTGCCTGAGCTACAGACTGAAGCTCATTTTCCTTGCATTCCCTCTTCGCTTGCCCAAACAATCAGCCCAGTGGTGCATAACTTCTTTCATTTGTAAAAATTCTGTGCTGGGTGGCATGATAACTCAATATCTTATTCTTGTGATTTTCTTATATCCTGGCAGCTGTGACACTACTGCTGCTAAAGTTTTAATTTTGTACTGGATCATGGTGTGATTGTTAATGCTTGTTCTTCATCAAAAGCATAATGGATGGGAACAGTAATTGCACAGAGTTAAAAGGGGTTAATTGGACACACAATCTTCTCTGCAGGTCGTCTGCTTGGCTGTAAAATCCAGTGATGCTGCAAAAAAACATCACCCCAGTAAAAATATGATGTCTCTATATAACATGCAAAGCACACTGGCATAATTTTGACACTGCACTATGCTAAGCCATTATTAATGTCATGCATAAATTTATATAAATATTTATATAAGTTCTGAATTCATTTTGTTAGACGTTTTATTACGACAGTAAAAAAAAAGGAAAAAGTTTGCTTTCAAAATATATATGTATTTTATAATCCAGTAAATGCAATAAAAAGAAGAGTAACCTAAGCGTACATATGAAAAAAAAAAATGGGGGAAGAAGGAGAGAGAGAGAATTCCTATGAATTTGTTTGATTATCTGCAGATTCCTTTCTCTCTCACATTTCATTCACGTCATTTTTGCTTTATAGCTTTGCAGGAAAACAATGATCAGTGTCTGAAAATCATAAAGCCCTGAGCAAGCACTAGGCACAATTCTATATGCATTTTTATATATACCCATGTAGCTGCTGCTGCTGTTCCATCCAGCCTCTAAAGGCTCTGTGTACTGATGATTCTCAGGTCTTGTAACTGATGGCAGAGACAGATGCCAACAATTGTTATCTCAGTGCAGAAAGTTTCAAGCTGCAAAAGCAGCTGACATTAATGGACCTTCTGTGGCAACCCCGTGAGTGAACAACTCTACAGTGAGAGTGGAAAAACTCAGATTCTGACTGAGGTTATACACTGAAATATAGTTCCCTTTTCAGTGCTTCTCAGAAAAAAACCCCAAATCATTATCTAATAACGCTTAAGGGTTGGCATGACTTTAAGGGATAAAAATACTTCACCTTTTTAGTTGTACAAGAAGTATGTCTATTTTATTAGGATTAGAAACAACATTACATATGGTTCTTTGGGAAAGGAGGGATGGGACTGATTTCTGTATGCATAAGGGTAGATAAGCAACTGAGTCATTTGTTTATTCACATATTCATTGTCCCACCTGGCAGCCACCCTGATGAAAAAGGTACAGATAATATCCACAATATCTGCACATACCATGTTACTCAAGACAATGGATGTATACAGAAGACAAGACTATACCCTCTATTTATGTTAAAAAATGTTGTTAAATATAGTTACAAAAACTCAAGTTTTGCTCAATAATTTTATACTAGTGTAATTTAACTACTCTCAGTTTTGACAGCATATCTACAGAAAGGATTTGAGCTGAAATATCCACATTGACAAAGTTTTACTGATGCAAATTTCATTGATATAAACAAAGCCTTAGCAAGTCAGGACATTTAGTCACCTCTAAGGAAAACATCAGTCAATGGGCTTTTCATAAAGGACTTTAAAATATTTTGAAATAAAAACTGCTGAGCACATTAATATTACATGTGCTGTATTTTTTTTTCCTTGAGTAAATCATGAAATAAGCAATAATTCCTTGCAGGAAGTCCTGCTTGCTTCATTGTGTGCTAGATTTTATGTTAGCAGGATTCAGTATATGCATCAGCAGGGAGATACAACTCATTATAGCAGCCAGTGTAATTTTACACACTTCCTTTAAAGCAGTACTTTCTCAATATTTTACAAATTATGATTAAAGCTCACAGCCTCACTGGGTTTATAAAAAAGTATTGCCTATCTATCATAAAGATGAACAGAATTATATTTTAGAGAAGAGTCTACTTTCTCAAGCCCTGCTGTAAATAAGACATGCCAAGATAACTTTGAAGAAATCTTTCAACAGTCCTACTGGGTATGGTGGCTATTGTATTAGAGATGCAAGCCAATGGTTAATAAAGCAGTTCATAAATCTGCAATCTACTAACTGGCTATAGAAATGATGCAGTTCCTTAAAAGTATGTAGAATGGGGTAGTATTGAATGAAAGTAAAGGGACATCATCAACCTGATATCTAACCAATTGCTAAATATGAGCTAAAAGTGGTTCTACAGATATTTTAAAAAGCCTGCCTGCTTCCTAGAATTTGCAGGTAAATCACATATTTCTAGCTGATTTCTGGCAGGTCATAATCCCAAATTTTTTCTACTCTGATTGCTTTGAGTTTCAAAGATCTTAGATATGGAAGCTTTCATTCCCTACAGAGAATAACCGTTCCATACAGAGTCACACAAGGTTTAACAGAGTAAAAAGATTCTTGATGTGCTCCTCCCAAGCTGTAAACATACATAAAGAACTGATACTGCCTGGCTGCATATAAGCACTGTGCTTGAAATAACAAGGAAAACATAGAAAGTGTTTTAAAGTGTTTTCTGTTCTGTTCACCTATCAGAAAAACACTGCAGGGGTGGCCCCCTGATAATACAAATAGGAGACTCATCATTAGTGGTGTTGTGTATCTTTGCTGTTTCGTCTATGGGCTCCTCAGGGCCACCAAATCCAGCCCTCAGTAGCTCCTTATCCTGGGAGCTCTGGTCTTGGGCTGAACGGCGGCAGCTGTTCGCTGGTAGGGGCAGAAGGACCAGTTGCGTTTATATCAGCGTTCCTTTATTCTCCCTCACGGAGGGAAAAGGGTCATGCATAGAACAAGCTGTATCGGGGAGAACCTGGCAAGACTGGTCCAGCCCATCTCTCGCCCAGGTCTTTTATGCCCTCTGTGGGGGGAGGACAAGGAAAGAGACAAGCCAATAGGCAGATGACCGGCCAGTGACATCTGGCCAGTCCTGGGTGAACAGGGGAGGAACAGGTGGAAAGCAGTGCTGTGAGTGGCCAGGCCACCAGGGGATTCTCAGTGGCCTGCGCACTGCTACAGTGTTGTGCATAAATAGACACATTACACCTGTCTGAATGGGGAGGATGAGCTTCTAGTGTAGAGGGAAAATTCCCAACTAATTTATGGAGTTTGGAGTGGTACTGTAAAGCAAAAGACCCTAAATATCTTCCATGGAAGTAAAGTTAAGGTTACAAAGAAAATATTTAGCATAGTTTTTTTAATGCTCAGGTGGTAGTGACACAGAGAAAATGTAATTCTCACTGAAGTCTTCAATATGCGTCATCTCCTCTCGCAACTTCAAATCTTCACAAGGTTTGTCCTGTGTAACAACTGGATAATGTGTAACAAAAATCATTATTCAATAAAAAACTCTTAAAGGTTAAAATGGGATTAAGACATTTGGAAGAGTAAATCTTAGAGATTATTTTTATTTTTCAGGTGCCAGGTACAAATTCAGAAGATATTTTGAGACATACTTAAAAACATAGAGAAAAACATTTTTATTTCTGGATATATTCATCTTTAGGTAACTGTGGACAGACTGACTGTGTCACGACAAGTCCAGAGCAATTTCTAAAAGTGTCCAGAACAGGATAGCACAGAGAAGTCTGCCCTGACATGCTGTGACAAATCTCACTCTCCTTTGTGAGGACGAATGTGAATAGCTATGAAGAAGAGCTATTGTTCCATTAAATTATCTGCCTCATTCATATCTGATTTACTTTCTTAAATCATGAACTTGTGAATTTGGATAGACCACTCTGACTGTTTATGTAGTGATGCTGAGTTGGGCTGTTTACACAGCTAGACAGACAGAGAAATTTGTCTTAAGTCCTACCCTGGAGAAGCAGAAGCTGTGCATCTTTGCAGAGATATTGTTTAGGTAAAGGTCACGAAAAATCCTACTAGAAACCTTGATGATCCTTTAAAGTAGTTCATTAAGAGAGTGGGTTGTTTACTGAATATGGGATTCTTTGTGAAACTTTGACTGCTTTTCATAAAAGTCAGCATTTCCAAGAAATAAAACTTCATCTGCAGTGAAGCAGACTCCTCAAAGTGGTTATTCCATCTCTAGAAGTGTCTTGAGCCAGTAACACCTTAATCATACAGGGTGGAGGGGAGGATAGGGGAATATTAGGCTTAAGCACAAGCTAGTTTTCAGGGTGCATAGAACTATAGAATATGCTGAGTTGGAAGGAGTCCATCAGGATCTAAATTCTGGCCCTGAGCATGAAACCCCAAGATCCTGCATGCTTCCTTTGGATGCTATCTAACAGCTTAATGTATTTTTTATGATGTGGTGCCCAAAACTGCACACAGTCTTCAAGGTGAGGCTGCCCCAGTGCAGAGCAGAGTGGGACAATCCCCTCCCTTGCCCGGCTGGCAATGCTGTGCCTGATGTCCCCCAGGACACGCATGGCCCTCCTGCCTGCCAGGGAACTGCTGCCTCATGTTCAATGTGTCATCGACCCTCAGGTCCCTTTCCACGGCACTGCTCTTCAGAATCTCATTCTCCAGTCTATGCACACAATCACGGTTGCACCATCCCAGGTGCAGAATCCAGCACTTGCCCTTTGTGAACTCCACACAGTGAGTGATTGATTGCCCATCTCTCTAATTTGTTAATATCTCTCTGCAGAACCTCTCTGCCCTCAAGAGAGTCAACAGCTCCTCCTAATTTAGTGTCCTGGGCAAACTTACTTAGTATTCCTTTGAGTTCTGTGTCCGTGTCATTTATGAAGCTGTTGAAGAGAACTCAGATCAGGGTAGAGCCTTGCCCAACCCCACTAGTGACTGGCTGCCAGCCTTATGTCACCCCATGTGCTATAACTCTCTGTGCCAAGTTGCTCACCCACTGTATAATAGAGTTACCCAGCTGTGTGCTTAACATTTTGTCCAGAAGGATATTGTGAGAGATAGTATCAAGGTAGCAAAGATCTAAAAAAACAAAGGATCAGAATAAAAGTAAAATTAAAGCTCTCATCACTTGCATATGAGAAGGATTACAAAACAATAATATGAAAATTCCTGGACTTATTCTGTGTGCAATATGTAGAAATAATTGAACCTCTGCAGTAGAATTCTGTCACTAATGCATAAAGGTCCATGTCATGCTGTTCCTTAACCTCTGGCTATGGTGTACATCAGGTCACAATGCATCTGTCAACGTCCTCTTGTAATGTAGAAATCCTAGTGGTATGTACTAATGGAGAATACTAATAATATTTCTCACCTGCACTTTAAAGAGAGCATCTTGCTTTGTATATGTATGAGCCTTATTTCCAGATTCCAGTGGAGTTGCAAAGCTCTTCAGAGCCAGGGATAATGGCTCAGTGTGACATTTAAGCAAACTCTGTACCATGCTTACTTGTAGCCTGAATGGCCAGAGACTAGCTGTTATGCCATTTGCACGTTCTGAGTCACTTTTTTCTGCCTTTGAAACCAGTGTCCATAAAATGAAAGATTAATGAGATCATCTGCAGCCATCCCTCACACAAATAGCATTCATCCCCTCATCACTCTGCCCATACAGAAATGACAGACCTACTTCACATAACACTCTGATATCATGGGTTGTGTAGGGTCACTTCTCCAAACCTCTCTATCCTAAAACTCATGTGCCTGCACAAACTAAGATGTCTGGTAAGCTGTTAAAACACACCTTTCAGAACAGCCACAACAGATCAACAAAATAACTACTATATGCAAATTAGGTTTCGAAAATTATTTCCTTACTTTTTTTTTTTTCTGAAAAATGATACAAAAAATCGATTTCTATATTGGGAATAAAAAAGGAGGTTTTTCAGAATAAATAGAGAGAAAGAAGGTGCGGGAAGGGAAGGTGCGGAAGGGAAGGAGCGAGAAGGTGCGGGATGGAAGGAAGGAAGGAAGGAAGGAAGGAAGGAAGGAAGGAAGGAAGGAAGGAAGGAAGGAAGGAAGGAAGGAAGGAAGGAAGGAAGGAAGGAAGGAAGGAAGGAAGGAAGGAAGGAAGGAAGGAAGGAAGGAAGGAAGGAAGGAAGGAAGGAAGGAAGGAAGGAAGGAAGGAAGGAAGGAAGGAAGGAAGGAAGGAAGGAAGGAAGGAAGGAAGGAAGGAAGGAAGGAAGGAAGGAAGGAAGGAAGGAAGGGGAATTGATAAAACAAGGAAGAAAGAGAGGGAATAGGAGCTGTTTAACTTGCATCTGCACACTAAATGCATTCTCTGAAGTGCAGGAAACTGAGTACTACATACCTAGTGGACTCCTGTATTAAGTGATTTATGTTAAAGTTTTATCCCACTCTATATTTTCATAAACTGTTTATTTGAGTTACAAAGGAAACTACAAATCTGCAATTGATAACTGATTTTTCCATAATCAACTATTTAGCTAAAAACCATCTGGTAACTTTCCATATGCAATCAGCTCATTCTTCAGATTTTCATTTCAAATTACTTTTTATGATATCCAAAAGTCCCTTCCTATAGGGGGAAAGGAAATTAATCCATGTCCCATTGTTTCTTGTTGCATAAAACTAAATCCTGTGCTTCTTCCTCCTTCCTTTGGGAATTCCTGTGGTGCAGTACAAAGCATGCATTAAAGGAGAGATGTTTTAATGGATCATTAGCTCTCTCACTGGAGGCTTCAGCCAAGGAAATATTTTGCTGTGGTCACTGGTAAGCACAAAAGATATTAATGGATATGACACACATACTTTTATATCCAAATTATTCTGTGCTTCTACAAAGTCCAGTGCAGAGAAGCTTAAACTGAGCTTGAAAGGGACTAATTTAAGAGGCCTGATATTTAGAGCTTTTGCTTTCTATCAAGGACAGCAGGAAGCTCAAGTTCCAGTCTTAATCCAGGTCATAAAAGTGACTGGATCCTTTCTGGTTATCAGAAACAGTTCTCTGGTTTTTGTGGGTTCTTTCCCTCTTTCTCCCTGTTCTTTAAAAAACTGAGCAAATAAAAATTGTCCTAATGAATAACTCACAATATTCCAAAACAGTTATTTTCATACAGTAAAGCCTTACCTCATCCACTGCTACCTGTATGAACCTCATCATTAGTTCCAACGCACTGGATCATTGTCATCCCTGAACTGAGATAGAGAAAGGCAGAAAAATACCACATTTAGCATGACAGACATGAGGTTAGCTGGTGTAACTTGACTAAAAGTATTTAGGAAGGTATTTAGGGGTCAAAAACACCTTGAACCAATGTCCAGAGATCTAATTATCAGGGATGTTCTTGACAAATAACCACTCTAGCTAAAATAGGGGATTGAAACAATCCTGTTTGTTTGTTCATTTGTTTCTCAGTAGAATTTTTAGCTTTTTTGTACACTAAGTGCAGGGAATGAACACTGCAGCTCTTGGCAAGTCTGCAGTGCTCTGTCTTCTTCCTCAAATATGTTTCTTTACCGTGTTTGAAGGAATCAGTTTGACATACTGAATCAAATCAAAATCCATACATAGCCTTTCTAGGCAAAACACACAAGAGAAGGGAGGAGGGGAGACAAATAGAAAAACAGCTTAAATTTGAGAGTATTTAAAACCTTATTTCTCTGTCTGCACATACATGTGGCAAGCAAAAAGCAAATATAAAGAAGGGTCAGTAGTGAGAAAATAGACTGCAAGTCTGTAAGTCAGGAGACTGGATATTAGAGTAGAATGAAAGTAATGATAAAGCTTTGGGTGGGGCAGTCTTACCATTAAAGATTCTCACTTCTTTTTCATCTCAGCTCCTGCTATAAAACCCAGTTAAATGGATTTTGGAAATTGTAAAGCTGATTGGTAAAGCTGAATTGGTTTTGGGAAGATGAATACTGTGGCTATTGCTGCTCACTCTCAGTCTCCCATATTCTGTCCTGCTCATTCACTGAGTCTGTGTTTGGAACACAAGAAAAACATTTCTCAGCTAGCATGACATTATATTTTTTGCCACTGTTGGACATTTTCATGGCCTGTGATCACAATGGAACTTTCTCCATAAAGTGATACCATTTCCACATAACCAAAGTAGAGCTGAAAATCAAGCTTAGGAAGAAAACAAGTTAAACATCCCTGACCACAGCCGTGTATCAGGAAGGAAGGTGACCTGAGATTGACAAGCAGGGGGAACAGGTGGAAGAGGAAAAGGTTCCCAACTGGAGTATAAATTACCTTGTTCATGTTCTTTTAAATACTTTGTGTGACCTCTAGTGGCCTTTACTGCCTGCTGTGTCCCTGTGACTTCAATTTGTGGAAGCCACCGGGACCTATGGATGCAGCAGCATATTCACACAGATCTTAGATACTTCTAGATTTCTGTTGTGGAAGCACAAGACAAACACGGGTTAGGGACACTTTTTTCTTAAATAAACAAAGGGGAAAATATTTTTAATTGAAGCAAACATGGCAGCTTCCCTTTTCTCCCCAGAGAACCTCTCCCAAGATAGAATCACAGAATGGTTGAAGTTGGCTTACTCCAACCCCCTGTTCATACCAGATTCACCTAGGACAGGTTGTTCAGGTCTGTGCCCAGTTGGATTTTGAATTATCTCAAAGAATGGAGTCTCCACAGCCTCTCTGGACAATCTCTTCCACTGTTCAGCCACACACCTAGGAAAATAACCTCCCTTTTTTTTTAATGTTTAAAGGGAATTTTTTGTATTTCGGTTTATGACGGTTGCTTCTTGTTCTCTCACCGGATTCCACTGACAAGACCTAATGCATATTTTTATTAAAGAATGTGAAGAACATATGATATTCACAGGAGAGACAGATTAAAATAAGAGATTTAAAAACTACAGGCACATGTATTTTTGCAGAGTGGATTTTTCTTCCTTTCTTTCTCTTACCCAGAAATTTTCAGGGCCTCTGAGCTATAGCACACTCCACACAGTTCTCGCTCTGTGCTTTGTTTGACTTGGCTACGTATTTGCTCCCTACTGCTCTCAGGAGCCTCCTCCTCTCTGCTCCTGGATGTTCCCAGCTTGCCCTTTTTATTTTGTCCCCGCTGGCCCGTCATGTTCTCTGTGGCATCCCTCACTTCCATAGACAAGCCAGCTCATAAAATGACATAAACTTACCCTCAGTCTCCAAAAGGGAGACAGAATTTTGCAGCAAAGAGAATTTAAACAGGTGATCTTCTTCCCTGATTTTCAGTCCTGTTTATTTATGGATCACAATATAAATAATGTACTGCAGAAGAAGAACAAATAAACCAGATACCTTCCATCATTGCTGGATTTGCTGACTATTAAGTACAGATGGTAAACATTACTGCTAGTTTTCCAGTATACTGGTGTGCTTAGATTAAGATGGGAATTTCCCCAAAACTCCCAGTGAAAAAGATGCATTAATCCAAATGAGAACAGTTGGTATTGCATTATGCTGTGAACTGCAGATGGTGGGAGTACTTGTATAGTAAGGTATACACAGACAGATGATGTAATGAAGGTATTCATTGCTTGTCGTAGAATCGTTTTATAATTTAGATGTTAATAGATTTATCTTTGTAGCTTCTTTTGCACTGCATATCACTGTCTTGTCCCTCTTTTACAGAAAAGGAATTGAGTCAAAGACAATAATAAAGATCATTAAACATTATCACATCAATACATTATGCACACTAGTTCTAGATTACATACTACAGCTTGAATCATCTGGCTAAACCAACCCAGGAAATGTGTAAGAGAAACAGGATGATTCAGCATTTTTAACCTATTGTGGTTATGTTTTATGGGTTTTTTAACCACAATGTCTGCCTCTGCTAAAGAAAAAAATTAGATATATAATCCCCCAATGTATCACCATGTCACCAATCTTGATTAAATAATGTGGGTGACAGTGAGAATAGTATCACATTAAAACACCATCAGAAAAGCTTAGGTGAATTTGATTTTCTCATATGTATGAGCAGGAGAATTTTCTGATTCCAACAGCATATCTGAAAGTAGGAAGCCTTTTGCAATCAGAGAAAAATTACATCAAAACAATAAAAACAAACAAAACAAAACAAAACAAAAACAACAAACAAAACAAAACGAAAAAAAACCCAACAAAACAAAAAAACCAAAACCAACCAACCAAAACAAAAACCCAACCCAACATTCCTCCAAATAATCAAAATATATTTCAAGTCACCAGACTTTGATCTAGCCTGCACATTTTTCAACCCAAGGAATATTTGTTTTGACCTTTTTGGCCTTTTGATTTAATAATTTAAAAATACAATTGAATTCCAATATTCAGGTATGTCCAGAGAGATGGCAGGTGCTGAGCTGGTATTGCTCAGGCTGAGCAGATTCTGTTGTTCGAGAAAGAAGAAGCTGATATTTCTTGGTAATTATGTTTACACTGTGTGGCAATTAAATAAACTTGGCAAATATATACACCTAGTTTTGTGGGTTTTAGTGGTTATTTCTTCCTAAAGAAACAGCTGACTCCTCACATCTTTGTGAGAGATAACAATGTTCTGTTAACACAGAGTGTTTCTTTCTGCTCAGCTAAAAAGATGGTTTATAAATGCTATCTCTGCCATAAGGTAAGCAAAGATAATAGACCTGATTTGTACACAGCATATGGGCCTTTTTTTCCAATTTATTTCCTATTTTATTTCTTGGATTTGCCTAAGGCCTGTGTTCTGTTTCTATAGGATTTAATCCAAAAATGAATCCTAAAAACATCTCTTTCAAATGTGCATTGCCTTTTTTATTAACAAAGGGTAATTCAGACATCTGCTAAACTGTCCCCCAGTATAACCATATGAAAGACAAAACTAACACAGCTCTAGCCAATTATTGTGGTAATTCTACATTGTGGAAGTTTAGCATCTGCATTTAATGGAAATACATTATTAAAGAAAATAGTCTAAAAACAGCTTCTGAAATATAGTCACTTATCTAGAGAAAAATTCTGTTACTATATAAGCATTAAGCATGAGCTTTGGATCATGCTGGGTGTTTTAAATTGTATTTTTAAGACAAAAGAATAAAGTTCTAATTAGTATAGTTCAAAAAAAAGCTATGAAATAACTTAGTGGGTCTACTTCCCGCCTAATGTCTGTGAGACTTGCCAACATCCAAACCTTTGATTCCAAAACCTTCACCAAGCTGTTTCAAGCCCTGGGAAAACCAAAACTCTCTCAGGAAGGAGTCTGTGTTTTTGAAAGTTTAAATACAATCTCCTATAAGACTGCTGTACTTTAAAGAACAGAATTAGTTCTTTCTGTATCAAAGAACTTTGGCATATGGATCAGCATTTCCAAATGGATTCATTTTTGTGTTAGGTTTAGTTTAAGTCCTAACATGATCAGCAAAAACTCAGTAATATCTTTTTTCTTACTGCTTTGTTACTGTTTGCTACTGCATCTACAACAGCTTTAGATTCTGCAATCATGGCCCATGTGGTTGTCTGATATTGTGTCTCTAATGGAAGGTAAAACTGAGTGATGGTAACAGGTGATGAGTCCACTTGAATCCTCTCTCTGACTAAAAGAGAATGAGTTAGATTAAACTATTTTCAAGATTATTCTTTATTAAAGTAGTTTTTCCATTGAATTGGACAAAATAAATTCATAGAATCTAGCGGAGAGTTCAGTTCGAGAATTTTGTTTTCTTTATGAAATCTTAGGTTTACTAAAGTTCATTAGTACTGACATAAAATTCATTTGTAAGAAACTCTCATTGACTTCCAAGGGATGAGGATTTCACCCCAGTATTTTACCGTGTCAGGATTTACCAGACAAATGAAACTTATGTTATTTTCCTTTTTTTTAAACTGCAAAATAAATTCCTGCTTGCACACTTCCTGTTTGGAACTGTTCCAGAATCCAAAGCCAGAATGCAGACTGTGATTTATAGTTCTTGCCACAAATAAGACAACACATCTCCAAAACTATGCTTTTTCCCTTTTCTGATCAGGAGAACTTGAATGACAACCCCATCTGCCAGGACTATAAAAATATTAGAAAGGCTTTACCTCTTATAAATAGAGGGTCTGTTTTTATACTCTGCCTGGGGAAAATTTTGCCCTTTTGTTTTCAAGTGCCAGGTGACTAAATGAAATAAAATCCAGAGCTGGGTTCTGAAGGGGAAAAAAAAAAAATTTTCAGAATCTTGACAATGTTCATTGTAGCTACTTCCATAAAGCAGTGAGTGAAAAACAGAATGTCATTTTCCGTGCTCATTTCTAGTGAGTGCTGTAAAGAACCATATTCCATTAACTCATTAGAAGATTTAAAAAGAGACAGCTGAAGGTGCACAGGGTGCTCACATCCCATCTGGTCTCTGTCTCCAGAGACAGTAGTGCAACTCTGGTACACATTTCTTGCAGGTAGCTCACAGAAAGGGGCTACAAAGTTTTGCTAAACATGTAGTTGTAAATATTATCTGATTCTATGAGGTTCCAGTCCCCTCAGATGTTAAGAGGCAGTGTTCAGACTGAGTTCTCAATATTCAGATAAGACCTCAAAGTAGTCTGAAATATTTACAGTAATTTTAAAAGCCATGACTGTCAGATATCTATGAAAGGACATTAATGTAGAAAAAAATTAATGAAGATTCCTCTTGTCATCACATGCATGCTGTAGGAGCTGTAAGTCATATTAAAATATGACTGGAAGCTGGAAGGGACCCACAGGGATCATCAAGTCCAACTCTTAAGTAAATGGCCCATACAGGGATTAAACTCACAGTCGTGGTGTTTTTAGCACCATGCTCTAATCAACTGAGCTAATCTCACAGTCATTTATGCATGGATTCCATTCCACATATCTTGAAACTACAAAATGGTAAAGAGGAATTTGAGGGTAGTAGAACAATCAGTTTAATTTCAATTAATTTGAATAGTTTGTCAAGTGAATCAGATTTATAAGCACTTGGGGAAAACCTGATGATGAATACTGGCCAACTTTGATCATCAAGGACAAACATTAAAAAGGCAGTCTCATTTCTATGATATGAAGCAGTATAGTTTGCCTTCTGAGAAGCTCTTGTCTCACATGACATTGCCATGAATAAATTAGGGACATGTAATAGAACCATTTTACGTGAGATGCAAAACCAGTTCCATGCTCAGAGTTATCAACAACTGAAGGACAGGATGCAATTCAGAGGGACCTAGACAGGCTCAAGAAGTGGATGCCTAGGAAACTCATGTGGTTTAACCAGACCAAGTGCAAGGTGCTTCACCTGGATCAGGGTAACCCCCAGTACCAACACAAGTGGAGGATGATGAGATTAAAAGTAGACCTGCCAAGAAGGATTTGGGTGTGCTGGTGAATGAGAGGCTGGACATGATCCAGCAAAGTGTGCTCACAGCCCGGCAAGCCAATTGTGTCCTGGGCTGCATCCAAAGCAACACGGTCAGCAGGGCAGGGAAGATGTTTCTGTCCCTCTGCTCTGCCCTCATGAGACTCCACCTCGAGTACTGCATCCTCAACACAGGAAGGATATTGACCTGTTGGAGCAAGTCCAGAGAAGGGTTATCAGCTTGATCAGAGGGATGGAGTACTTCTCCTATGTGAAAAGGCTAAGAAAATTGGGTTTGTTCAGCCTGGAAAAGAGAAAGCTTCAGGATCATCTAACTGCAGCCTTCCAGTATCTGAAGGAAACTTGCAGGAAAGAAGGGACAAGACTATTTACAAGAGCATGTATTGATAGGACAAGGGGGAATTGGTTCAAATTGAAGGAGAGTAGGTCTAGATTAGATTTTTAGGAAAATATTTTTTCCTGTTGGGGTGGTGAGGCACTGGAACAGTTTGTGAAGAGAAGTGGTGGATGCCCCATCCCTGGTGGTGCTCAAGGCCAGTTTGGATGGGGCTTTGAGAAATCTGGTCTAGTGGAAGCTGTCCCTGCCCACAGCAGGGGAGTTGGAACTATATTATCTTTAAGGCCCCCTCCAACCCAAACCATTCTGTGATTCTATGGTTCTGTGAACTTACAAAGCACAAAGAGGAGTGAAGGGGCACAGTGAGATATATACATATTAATATTCAAGACACATAGACAAGAATATAGTTTACAAGATTAAGAAAATGTGAGCTCTGAAACTTCTTAAATATCACAGAACTTTTTTCACCTGAGCATCAAACTGAGTTTTTAAAATAAACAGATAAAATTAACATTAATAAAGAGCCAAACCATGCAATATTAACTTATGAATCCTAGAGAGACTGAGAAATTAAATTTCTGAAAGGTAGTAGAAAGTCTAATAATTTTGAAGGACACTTCACAGAAATAAATACAAATATTCAAAAAAGTGATTCTAGGGACATACACAGATAAGGACCAACATGTCTGACTTTCATGGTGAAAAACAAAGTATAAAAGTAAATAGAATTAATAGATAATATAATGTACATAGGAAAGTCAGTATAAATAAATGACATTTTGTGTCTCACAGTGTCACCAGAAGCCTTTAACTACCACTTATCACATGGATAAAACATGAGGAAAGAATGCTATCACAAGCTGAATAGGAATAAATTTTTCAATATTGTGTTGTGAAAAGAATAATGCCAACCTTGAGAAACAGCTGTAAGAGCAACATAACTCTGATTTCCTTAGCACTGGCTGCATCTCAATATAATATGTAGTTTTGTTGTAATGGACTTCAAAGGAAAAAAAACCCAAAGAAGCTGTTTGGACAGATTCGTTGGGAAAGAAAAGATCTTAGAGTCATGAACAGCAATGATTAAAAAAGCTGACCTTGCTTAGTCAAGACATGACAGATGTTAGAAAAACTAGTAGTTCTTACAATCAAAGAGGTCATATAGAAATAAGTAGTAACTGTTATTTCATTGTCCATGTCCAGGGCTAGTAGGATAAATAATAATGTATTTATGTTTCAGAAAGGGCTAGACAAGGTGTTGGGGAATGCTAATTAAGCTCCAAATGCAATTCCCCAGGACATGGTATTTACCTCTAAATACAAAGCACTGGATGGATACCTGTCTGGAATGTCATGACATAGACGAGAGGCTGCAGGGCTTAGAATATACTTCCCAGAATAATTTTCTATGATTAAATAATCATATCCACACGTTTCAAGTTCTGTTTTAGGAATTTTAATCCAAGCACTTAACCTCAATAATTTTACAATAGTTCTGTTATGACTTTAGATCTTAAATTTCCAACCAAATATCTCTGTTTTTTCACCAAAAAGCACAGGTCCAGTGCTTGTTGAGGGTTGCTATGGTATTCTTCAAAAATTAGTTTGGACAACCTTTATCCCAAGCCATCATCATTTCAAAATGTGGATTAATGTCATGCTGGGTCTCAAGTTAAGAGCAGGTAATGAATGACAGGTATTTTTTCCAACTATAACCTTGAATTAGGTATGTTTTTCAAATTGCAGGTTGGTTTCAAATTTAAGGCTTTTTATGTGGAGATGTTCTACACTGGAATGAACACATTTAGTAAGCAAATGGGGAAGAGAACTTTACTACTAAAAGAATTCAAGACATGTAAATAGGCAGTTCTAGAACAGGTGACATTTCATCTCCAAAGAATCTAAAAAAAACCCTCAAGAACCACCGTAATTTAATAGAAAAAATGTCAAAATGATCTTTAGATACTTACAGGTGAAAAAGCTTTGGGGAAAGAAAATTATTTTGGAAGGAAAGGCTTGTGGAATCCCCAAATATTATGGACTTGAAGAGTTCCTAGGAGAAGATTTACATTAACAAAACCGAAAAAAAACAAGTGAAGTTCAGTGTGGGTTAGAAAGAACAAAATATTGTCCAGGAAGAAACCCTCAAAAAGTAATTATGCTTTAAAATAAAGACCTGTCTTCAATGAGAGAGTCTTCAGCTGCATACTAACAATAGACAGAAAAATCTGATGTTAGTATAATTCAACGCAGTGCTCATTTGTTACCTGTCCTTTACAAGGGTCTATAACATTGTTGTATATTTAAAGGTTTAAGTGTTTTTTATATGCATTTTACCATAATATGGTCCAGATTGTGGACATTAAAATGCATAGAGTTAACAGAAAACTATTTTAAATCAACAGATGTTGTGATCCTTGAAATTGAATTTTTATCAAGTTCATAGCTTACCTAAATACTGATGCAAGAAATTCAAAAGGTAAAAAATCTGTTCTTTAAGCTGCATGGATAAGAGACCATATCAGGAGATTAAGAAAGAAAGAAATATTTTTCAGTAGTAACAGTGTGTCACCTTAGTGAATGGGACAACTAAAACCTGAAGGTCACAAAAGAATTGTTCAAGAGTGCTGCAGCCAAGGTATTTTCTATTCCTACTGCCCAATCATTTGAATTGTAGTCTATTAAACAAGCATGAATAAGTGTTTTGAAGGTCCTGTCAAGGAGAGATGCTCGCTTTACTGAACAGGTAAGAGAAAAAGAGGAAGGTTCATCCAGTATGTTTCTGCAGGATAAGATAGAACAGTGAATTTGCAAAATAAAAAATCCTCTGCATGACTAAGGAATGCTTTATCCCAGAGAATGGTCACAGCCAGAGCTGTAGCTGCACAGAGAGTAAAAGGCTGGTTGCTTTTGATGACAGCTAAACAAGACATAATATGTCTGTTGAGAACATAGACATAGAATATAGGACTGTGAGGGAGAATAAAAAGCTAGAATGGACAAAACTTTTATAGTCCAGGAATACATCATGAGGAATGGGGAGTGTTATTAAGACAATACAATTGGAGGAATTGGCTGGGGAAAAATAAAACAAAAAAATATCTTTGAGTAAGAAGTGTGGGGGAACTCTCACTAGTGGGAGTTACTACTTAATTGCTAGCACAGTGACTGAAATTATGACTTCTATTATAAACACTGAATGGCTAAAACCAGAGAAGGTGTGGATGACAGCACAGATAGAGCTGCTACTGCCAGCAAGTTAAGAACAGTTAGGGACTACAATCCACTCACTGACAAAAATACTGGAAGGTCAGAGTAGTTACGACGTGGAGATTAAAGACCGTAGTGCAGCCTTGAGAAGGGAGGTGATGCACCAGCACATGCCACAAGATTTTATGTGTCAGAAAATAGTGTCTAGGTAGACCTTGTCTTAATGTGCCATTGTAGGCATAACATAGAAATGGCTCATGGAAAATTGTTTCTATACAGAGAGGTACTACAAAATTGAGGGGCTTCGTCAGAGGTAGACCAGTAGATTCTTAGACACACGGTATAATTTTACAGCTATCACATTATGACACTCATTTAAAAAGTTATTCTTCTTCATGTGAGCAAGGTGAAGTAAGCACTGCTGCAGCTTCTGTAACCAGACTCAAAATCTGAAAAGAATATTTGCTTCTGGGAAAGTCCCACTAAGCTACTCTCTCAGATGGTCCAGCAGGCATTTTGATGGTCTCCATCATCATTATGAGTGCCCATAAGGATCAGGCTAGATGGAGAAAAATACCCTGTCTCTAATCCTGGTTAGAAATTTTGCTACCTAATATCTTAAAGCAAGTTCTTTGCCCTTTCAGATAA
The DNA here is from genome assembly GCA_013397795.1 of Orthonyx spaldingii. Classification (NCBI taxonomy): domain Eukaryota; kingdom Metazoa; phylum Chordata; class Aves; order Passeriformes; family Orthonychidae; genus Orthonyx; species Orthonyx spaldingii. Next base: position 522,225 of record VZTJ01011332.1, on the reverse strand, counting down.
CAATGGAAAAAACAATTTTTATAGTCTATTAAAGAATTATAAAATGATGACATTTGTTTCCTATTTTATCCAGAAATGATTTTTTAATAGACATTTTCATTAAAAGTGCTTAAGGCTAAACTGAAATATATGCAACAAAAAATATTACAATGGCAGCATCATATTACCTCACTTGCTCCTAACTACTAAAAGGAACTTCAGGAATACATGTGGTTCATGGGTATACACACCCATACAGAGAGATAAAACATAAATCTTCAGATCTCAATGCATACTTTTTGTGAAGCAGCACTAGATTAAATGAGGAACTTCATATATTCAGAGTGTTATGTGGTGACTTAAAATGCTTATTACATTTGACATAATAATATATGACCAAAGGCCAAAGGGCCTGGAAGATGTGGTACAGCCAAAATTGTTTCAAGGATTCTTTTGAAGTGGAGGACTTGGTGCTATGCTTAATTCCTGAAACTACTTTAAGATGCAAAATTCTCAGGAGAGAAGCCTTTGAGGAAATGAAGAGGTTACTGAATCTACTTACAATGACAGGAAGCGACACAGTGAGTCTGCACCACAAGCAATGCACATTAATAGTTTGAAAGTATATTACAGATGTAAAGAGGTTATAAACATGGTTTGTAGGAAAGAATAGGCATCCCAAAGCCCTCTTCTGTCAGATACCAACAATGAAAGCAAGCTTCTTTAAGAACATAATTCTGCTCTGGGAGGTGTCTCTTTCTACAAGGGCACTTTTTGCATAATCAACAGAAAAATGTTTCTAATAAAACTGCTGGCTATGATAAAGATACTATCAGACAAAACTGCAGGCATATGAAGTCAGGGAGTTTAAATGTTATAAATAGGGACTGAGGCAAAATTAAGTAGTCCTTGAGACACAGTAAAAATATTTGAAAATCCATTTTCCTTATGACTTGGCAATGGCTGAGCAGAATGGCAACTTTTCAACTATTTTCTTTTTTCAAGACAAATAATCTGCCAGTAATTTTGAACTGATTCACCCATGTCAACTAAGCTTTCATTGGGTTTGATAACACTATATTGTCAGGCTCTGTTCAAAATTTTCAAATCTGCATTCACTGTAGACAGTTTGGGAGATCAAGATATCGTCTTCTTCTCTGTCCAATGCCAAATTTACATTTCAGAATCCAGCTAGAGATATGCCATGATTATCTAGGTAGCGGTCATTTACAGAAACAGCTACAAAGAATACATAGAACTAGATGGAGTCTTTGAAAAACTAGAACTTGGTTGTTAGAAGAACATCTGATGCATTCAGAGTTAATCATTTGGGCCACCAGACCATATGCCTTTCTAGTTCCCAAGCAAAAGGCAGGGTGGATTGGGGAAAAGCATGAAAGGCAAAAATCAATGACTAAGAAAATTCTTTGGACTGTGAAACCACACTGAGGAGTGTGAATATTGGAGGTATGACATAGGAACTTACTCTTCTTACTGATTGTCCTTTTAGAACTTTATTGCAAAGATATTTTTGGTCAAAATAAATATGATATTCACCTTATTTAACTGGAGGAACAAATAAAGCTATGAAAACAAGATGCTGAAAAAAGGTCAGAATCAAAAGATGTTGTTGTGGGATTGATTTTTTAAAAAAAATCTTTCTTAGATATTTCTGTGGATTGATGTAAATTAAAAGTTTCAGCATTCTGTTTCATTTAAGATGCATCAAAGTGTTGAAATTCATATATGTCCTTTGAGACCAGAATTTACTTTTTCTCCACATTTCTAGGCTTTCTTTCAGTGGAGTTCTGATTTAAAAGGAAATCAGTATTGTATTCTCTTCTGAAAATTGTTTGGGTTTATAATTCTTTTGATTTTATCACCAGTGACATAACTGACTATTATTGCCGTTTTGCCATCTTTTAAAATTAAAACCTAGCAAAAGTATGTAATTAATATAATTTTTTTTCAAATTTAAAATTGTGCAAAAAAGTTTGAAAATCTTTCTGATTGCCAATTATTCCAGAGCAAAAGAAATAAAAAGATTAGAAAAAATGTATATTTTTTAAATTTTTATTATTTTTATACTAAAGTTTGATATTTAATGTCTTGATTCATAGTTTTTTAAATATATAGACTGGGTAATTTTTCACTGAATCAGCCCATTCCATCTCTGATCAAGGTGCTACAAGCCTCCTAATGTGCTATGGCAAACATAAACTGCAATTTAGTTCCTTAGAAATTCTAAAAATTTAACGTAGCTACTTGTTTGTATTTCTTTAGAAGTGCTGTTATTTAGTTATATAGTTGAAGTTATATTGTTGAAGCTGTTATTATGTTATATAGTTGAAGTTTAACTAAACTAGAAAACACAAAAGTAAACATATTCTGAAGTGCAGAAAATGGGCTTGCATTCAGTGCTGTATTGCACAATATAGTATAATAAACTGGCTTAGAGTAAAGCCTCAAATTAAACCTCTGTTGAGAGACCCCTCAGCAACACATAGGTTAATTAAAATCTACATTTAAATCTTACCATTTGGGACACATCTGTTTTGTTTAACTAATTATGCCAAATTATAGGCTATAAAATTTCTTTGCAAAGACATCTTTTTACATGCAAAGATGATTTCATAAATGCTGTCCATTCGCTAATGTTTTAAGAGAAGAACAAAGTGATGCACTGAGTGAATTACATCCTCTTATTCTTCTTTTATTCTTCTTATCCTTTCTGGTTTTAAAATTTTCGGACTCTGTCCCTAAGTGAGGCTTATGTAATCACCCTGATTTTTCTAATATGTGGTACTGCTGTAAACACAACTCTAAATGTAATTTGTTCGATTTTTTTGCTCTTTTATCATAACAATACCTTGATATTCCCTTCTGAGCTGGTCTAGTGTAATACCTTAGATGATTTTCTTGCAGCATCACTTAACCATTTTTGATTGCTTCATGTAGAACACAAACATTTTATTCCTGTGTCTGCCTGTCAGATTGTCAGTCACACCCGTTTGTGTTGTTTTGTTGATTTGTTTTGTTGATTTGTTTTGTTTTGTTTGCCTGGTTTTAATGTTTTTTGATGTTTTTAAGAAAGTAGTAAAATACGAGCTATCGCAATCAGCCAGATGTTTGAAAATGTGTGAAAATTGGTGGTGAAGTAGATTACAAAGACTCTGTAAATGCCCATTCTCAGGGAAAGCTGGATAAAACTCAACCAGTTGGTCAGTACACAGCTGTGCACTGCCTTATCACTGTGTCACTTCATCACTACTTTCTCTCAGTCACCAATGGCAGCTTTTGCCTATTAACCAGCTAGATTCATATTGAAATGGTGGTAAATAACATGGAAAGAGCTAGAAGAGCTGTTTATGCACAACAGAGATATTACACTAGAGGTGGCACTGAACTAAATGTAGGAACAAAGTGGAAGCAAACATGAAAAAAGAGGGGATAGAAAAGTGGAGAAGAATATAGGACACAGTAAATAAATTCATAGCACATCAGTTTCATTACTTGTTCATGCAAGGATTTTATTGTGGAGGGAGAACCCTGTCTGGGAACTTGTGCTTTTCAGCAAGCTGCAATACATTTTGGGGAAGAATTCTGTGATATATTCACTTAGAGATTCTACAGAATTCGAATTCATTAAAAGAAGTGACAAAGCAAAGGGGAAAAGGAATAAAGAAGAGAAATAGATACATTCTTGTAATAATTCTCTATACTTGGAATACTACGTCTTCTACCTATAAATTGTGTAAACACTAAGCATAAGGTAAATTATAGAAATATCAAAAGGAAAAGTTTGCTAATAAACACATTTTTTCTTTAGGAAAAGCAAAACTGCTAGAGCAGCTAACATTTAGACTCAGAAATATGGTTGAAAAATACTTAAGACTAAGCAAAGCTTTAGAAAATAAACCGTAAAAAATCTTTGCCAGATAAATTGACAAAGTTATCTAATGTTGTTTACAGCCATATTTAGATGGATGGGAAGGGCACAGAAGTGTGACTGGAATACATTCTTCCACTAGCTAAAAACAGAATTCTGCCAGCTTAAATAAACTATTTTTGTACCATATCTGGGATGGAAAAACAAGTGACATTCAAGAATAAAAGAGAAAAGATGTACATAGGACATCCAGCTGAGCAATGATCAGAGGCAAAGAAGCATATTCGGGAGGATTTTTTTGCTATATTAAAATCCTGTTTTGAAAACAACTTCAAATTGTGTCATTTGATCATTTGAGGAATGTAGGCAATACCAGTCAGTTTCTCAATCAATTTATATTGGCTTTTTTTTTCTTTAGCATTTTTTTTCAAAATTCAATATATGGATATTTACAGCTGAAGTACAGATATGCCTTCAGTTATGTTAGCTCTAACAAAACAGTTATTACAGAGGTTTATTCATTTCAACACTATCTATTCAGTGATGTTTTATTTAACAGCAGAAAGTCTGAGAATGTGTAGCAATAATGAAATTATAATGTTTTCTTTTGAGACTGGGTTTTCCTCTTTTAAGAGAGCAAGTTTTTTTTTATTTTTGTAAAGGCAATTTGATTTAACCATTTGATAACCTTTAATTAAATTAAAATAAAGCTTATCATTCTATTACAAATTTACAAATGCATCAAGTAGACGCATTGTTCTGTAAGACAGACAAGAAATAATTAGATGTTCACCAAACAAGAAAGAGGTAACAGAAACATTCCCTTTCAAAAAATAAGAAAACAAGAAATCAGGACATTTCGGGAAATCTACTAAGGACTCTATTTAAATAATAAAAATATGGAAGGTGCTCTATACAATAGATTAAAACATCTCATTTGAATATGATATTCCTTTAATATCTGTCTAGTAATGCATGTGACTTTAAGCTAGATTTCTGATCCTTATCTCTTTAGATGAGAGACCAATTGGTACATAACATACAACCACATAAATGTAAGGTTCTTAGAGAAGTATTGAGTGATCTGGAATATATATCCACTTCAGATTAAGCAGTGATTCCCTACATTTTTAACTTAGAGAGTAATATCTCAATGTGAGACTTAATTAATCAATTCCTTTTAATGTTGATAAGGTTGAAGAATCGGAATCTGTTCAGAAAAGAAAAATAAGCCAGAGCATGAGAATAAGACTTTAGGAAAGTCTTATAAGAAATCTAATCTTGTTAGAGAAGCCAACCATCACACCGAGCAGGATAGTGTCTTCTAAAGTGGAATTGACAGATTGTAAAGGCTTCTCAGAAACATATTTTTGCTAAGTTAAGGTTGCAGAATCACTGCAGAAACTATAACTTGCTTTGTCATGGGTTCCCACAGCACATTCTCTCTCAGCAGGTTTTCTTTAGACTAAATCATAAACCTTAAGTTGTACAGTAGTAGCAGTAGAAAACAAAAAAGAGCCAACTTTTTTTAACCACATTTTTGTGTTTTTAAACACTTTACACAACTTATAGGTACTCCTACAGCTAACATAATGCTTTCTAATCCTCAGTAGATTCTTTCTTATAATCGTGCAGGTACTAGTCTCTAAACTAGGGTACAGAGATCATACAGGGACTTTTCTACTGCATTTTTAACATGTGCACTATGTGTCTTAGCCTGTAGCTCAGTATTACAGTATTTTCATTGCTGGAAATAGGCCACAGGATTTGTACTGAGTTTATGAGGCCTCAGGACTATGGCTTGTCAAGCTTGCTTTGTCTGACTTTGTCTCAATCTCCCTGGAACTTTGCATTGACCTAGTTTAGCTGTGAGAGCATTTTTCTCTCATAACTGGATAACCATGTTTAATTGGTTTTAATATGACTTGTCTTCTTATGGTATAACCAGTTTAATATATAGTTGCAAAAAGTAGTTGTTCTATACAAAATCACATATTTGTGAGTCCAATGTAATGAAGCAATGTAGGGAATTGCAGGGTTGGTATGTCAGCGGAGTTCTTGAGAAGAGGAAGCAAAGGAAGCAGTAGAGAGGAATAGTGGTGTAGGATAAGAGCTGAGTCATGCCTGGCACCGGAGATCCCATGGCTATGAACAACTCATCAGCAGTTAGTTAAAGAAATGCAGATCTGAACAAAATTGGGGTTTGGGGTTATGACAAGTGCAACATATGAAGTAAATTTGAATGTACTGTGGATGTTCAGACTGACGAAGAAACAATGTGTAAAAGACCATTAAGAATGAAACATATATTGCCCCAGCAGATCCTAAAGTGAAGAAGAAAACAGTAATTTCATCATAGTCTTCCCTGTGAAATAGTTTGGGTGCTGGTGATTTATTACATGGCATCATAAGAGGTGGAAGATTCCCAAAGGACAGTGAAAGGTACAACAAAACCTTTAGCAGCTAGGAAATGTGTGATACACTTCTAACTGTATTTTTATTGAGAGTTGTTTTGCTTTTTTTTAACTTGGGTTTGGTTTGGGTTTTTGTTTTAGTAATGGTGGTATCCTTTATGCTCTTTATTTCTTAATTTTCTGTTATGGTTAGATATTCGCTAGCTCTCTGATTAAACTTTTCAGTTATACTAATAATGAACTCCTGGCTTTATGTACAATTATTGTTTACTTTTTATCTATAATGTTTTTAAGCAGAAGTGTGGATATCGTGATGATATAATTCCATTGTATTTTGTATATTATTATTGAATTCCTGTGTAGTCCATATGTTAAATTAAGGAAAACTCTCAAAATGGCAAAGCAGTTCCTTCTCTTCTACTAAAAATGTCTCTAGGTAAGTCTACTGTTTTTCAGAAGTGCATATTGTGAAATAATAAAAATGCCTAGCTTTTATCCAGTGCTTATCTCCAGATTAGTAAAGGATATATTATTTTTCCCATTATAAGCAAGAGTCAATAAGTATGCAGACTCAGGATCATCAGCATTTTGGTGTCAGAATTTGTACTTTCTATGCACAGGATGACACCAAAGGTTAAAAATTCATATGTGGGTCTACAGAAGAAATCATAACTGACCTAGATGGCCTTCTAGACAAATTATTCTAATCTGACAGTAATTTTATAAGGATTTTGGCTAAAAAAATGTGCTTCAGGATTCATTCCTAAATGTGAAACTGTTAGAATAATTCCCTGTGAAGAAGACTGTAACAGAATCCACAGATTATTCCAGTTCTTTTAAATTCCCATGCAATTTACATTTTGTTAATCTTTTTTATAAAGAGAGGCATCCAAGTACTCTTTAAGGGTGTGGATACCCTATCAAAAATATTAATATAAATTCTTATATAATATGCAAAAGTAGAGCCTATAGCATTAACTTTGAATTTGCCATATGTTACAAAAGCTTTCACTTTTGTCAATTTAATTTATGGTTCTAACACTTTTTCAAGAATATAGTGCATGTAGCCAGTGAAAAGAAACTGGAAAATATGGAGGTAACACTCACAGAGCAGATCCTGGTCCCCTCTGTGCCATTCATGTGGTTCAAGAGGCTCCTAAACACACTAGAGGTCATTCAGCAGGGATCCATTTGCGATGCACGTGTGTTAGATTGCATGCTGCAGAAACACACGGCAGGCAGTGTGATGCTGAGGAGAGGTGACAGGCATGATGATTGTCCATCACACCGTCGTCATCCTCCCTCTTCGTAGCACCTGCTGAGGGCTCCGTGTCAGCTGTGCAGGTGACAACGCGTGGCAAACTGCTTGTGGGTCACCATCAGAGGACTGAAAGGATCTGTCCTAATTTGCCTCTTCCCTCTTGCCAGGTGCCCTGAGAAAAACCTGCACACGGAAAAATAAGGCATAATACTTCACATGATCAGCTCCAGCCAGGGTAGTCAAGCAGGAAAAACAAAAGGAAAAAACCTGCAAGCAAATCCAACAGAGCATTACTGAAGACCTGTCAGGGCTGGAAGCAGTTAAAACACCAGAGTATTTAGCATGGCTAAAAGATCTTTCTGAAGGATGGCTTCTGAAATACAATCTTTGAATAATTATGAGAAATATTCTGATCATAAAGTTTTGAAGATCATAGTGTTCACTAGAAAATACAACTGTATTTTACAGCAAGCAACAAATTCTAAGTTGAGGAAATTCGTGTTATTCCAGGCATATAATACTCTGCACTAAACTGATGTTAGTGTTTTACTCATAACTTGGTTATTTGCTATGGTTATTTCACTTATCCTTCATCAGTTGTCTAAATCTAAATTCAAATGAGTACATGCCATCTTTTACAATTAATGCAGAGAAAGCATTCATCTGACAGTGAATTTCTTCACTACTTCAAATTAACATCAATCTTTCAAACACTGATAAATTTTTTTCTCCTGATAAAACTGTTTGCTGGATTATTGGGGCTAGCAGAAATGTTTCTCTAAACTATTTATCTTCTATAACAAAGTAGAGGAATGTCTACTCTGATATTTTGTTTTAACTGAAAAGCATGCAGCTTTCCAAATTCACTGCAACTTACCAGACACTAGTTTCTTTGGGGAAGAAAATGGAAAAAGAAAATTCAAATTAAAAAAAAAAAAAAAAGTTGGAAAATGTGCGAAACAAATAATTTTTCTCAACCCAGGCAAAAAATTACTAATGGTGCACTAATTTAGTCACTTAAAATAAGCAGCAACCCTAATTGAATCCCTCAACAGATAATCTTCTCTGTAATTTTCAAGTTTTAGTGCACAGGCTGTCAAAGCACTTACATTATTGAAAACATACTCTTACCAATACTGACATTTCAGTTCTTCCAAAAAAAGTCATGCTATCCCACATCTACACTCTCTTGAACAAGCTCAGGTGGAAGTGGATTGATGCATAAATCCAGAGCAAAAGATCTGTAATGGACTCAACATAGACCAATCCATATTTATACTACAGATGTGCATACCATATGTCTATATATTGTGCATTTGAGTAATTGAATAGACATAAACATAAAAAATAAGCAATAGTACAAACTGCTTAATTTCAGGTATTAAGAAAACAAATAATTTGACAAGAAATAAGGGAGAAAAGTAATAGACATCTAAACTGAAAGTAGTGTATGATCTGAATGCAAACACAATGATCACATCAGCTGTGGATTAAAATTTTGCCTGCAAGGACCTTACTAATATTTGCATTGATAAAAGGAGAGTCACCAAAAATGTGACCTTTCAAACCTGCATTGTTTCACACTTCTTGAACACTGTGGTGTAGCTGGCACTCCAGAACTTACAGAAAAGAGTAATTAAAGACCCACAAAACAAAGTAAAACCCAGATCCTTCCTTGCTCTTATGGGCATGAGTTTTGCCTTTTGACACAAGCCCTCCAAGAGCATGAACCTCAGTGAAGGTACCACCTTAGTAGAGTCCTGGACAAACCAAAGGTCCTATATAGTGATGCAGAACACCTGTAATTTACTGCATCCCTCATAATATGATTCAGCTCTACTTCTGCCAGCTTCTGTAGTCATCAAAGAGAAATGCCATGACTGGAAGTATTTTTCTTCTGTTCTGGACACCTTGTCTCTTGAGGGAGATGTCTGTGAAGTAGCTGTCTTTCCTCCTTGATCACTACAAAAAGGAATCTAATACCTGAGTAAGGAAGAAGAAACCTTTCTTCCCTTCTCTTTGTGCAGCTACTAATAATAATCTGTAAAACTGAATCTATGAACCCAAAGTTTCTATAACCACAAACCTGAATTTACTCAGTGCTTCTAGCTCAAATTCCCAGCATGACTATTTTAACTAAATGTTGAAAAATAATTAATTCAACTGAAAATTGACATCAAAGTTCTTTAAGATAATTTTTCTTAACTCAGTATTCTTAAATTTTGTCTTCTGTTAGAAAGAATACACAGTCTTACCACTGCTGCAATTACAGCAGAAAATAGTAAAAATTTGCTCTACTTCAAATTTGCTCCATTTTTGTAAACTTAAATTATAAAAAGAAAAGCCAAAACAAAATCGGAAAGCTCTAGAAATATACTTGCTACTTGTTTCTCATGAAAGCAAGTATTGAACACAGACTACTCCTCAAACTCTTCCTAGCTGGCAAAATAAATCAGTGCATGCACAGATTTCCAATTAAAAAAAAGAAAAAAAAAGAAAAGAAAAAAAAAAAAGGAGGACACTGGCTTGAAAACTAACCTCCAATGAAGATGTAAGTAAAAAAGCTGTCTAAACTAATTTTTTTGTGAACTGGAAATAGAATATATGCTCCCCAGGACAGGAAATATGAAAAGCTTCAATCCTTATATGAACTATTTTTTAATTGCCTAAAGTACTTAACTGTATACTATTAAAATAACTATAATAATATGGAATATCTCCCCTTACTCAGGTTTCCACCTTTTATTTTTCTAAGCCATATATTCTTGAAAACTCATACGTGCTTTTTGTCAGGTATGTTTTCTTGAAAATGATATCATGTGCACGCCTTGCTTCTGAAGTCCTCACTTACAAACACATCTTAATGCCCTGCTTGAATAAATGATATTGCTCACATCAGCATATACTGCAGAACTTGACTTCACAGCAACTCTCAAATTTTCTTAACATGTTTTTTAAATGTGGAGAAATTTCTATTACAACTACATTGCATTGTAAGCTAGAGAGCAACAAATTACATATTGGTTCCTGACCTGTGAATGCTCAAAGCAGTATGTGAAAATATATAAGATCAGGATTACAAGACTGTCATTTAAATTGTTCAACTTTCTAGTCAAACCAACACTCTTTCTTTCCTTTCTTTCTTTCTTTCTTTCTCTTTTTCTTTTCTTTCTTTCTTTCTTTCTCTTTCTTTCTTTCTTTCTTTCTTTCTTTCTTTCTTTCTTTCTTTCTTTCTTTCTTTCTTTCTTTCTTTCT
>VZTJ01011332.1:495102-511230 GCA_013397795.1 Orthonyx spaldingii | reverse complement strand
CTTTCTTTCTTTCCTTTCTTTTTCTCTTTCATTTTCTTTTCTTTTTTCTTTTTCTTCTTTCCTTTCTCTTTCCTTTTTTACTACAGCTAAATCTTTGAACTAACACTACACACTTTCTGTAACTACTCATTTAAAGTGATTGCAGCCATTTATGATGATTTAAATATTTTGGAATATTACATGTGTTAGAAGTGGATCTCATCTGAAGAGTCTGAAAATTGCAGAGGAATTTTAAAAGTGTGTCACAAATATATATGTATATATAGCATATGTATATGTCTTTTATCATGTCCATAAAATGTCATTAAAGAGGATTATCTCTATATTTCGTCCATCATTATTGCTGTATTTCATCTTCAAAGAACAAAATCTGCCTTTCCTTCATCACAAACAGGTATTTTCAAAGTAGGAAAATTATAGTATTCCATCTTTGAACACATTATTCCAATCCTCATCAGAGAGAATTTTATTTATCTATGTGTTCACCTGTTCAAAGTTTATAGGAGTGGAAATATTGATTTCACTCAAGAAATCCACCATTCCAACAGACTCTTTCTGGCAACTGTGCTTTACCAGAATTGTTCTGTTCAGCATAGTGCTAGTAAATTAGTATGGAGGTTCCTTGTACAGAGGACATTAAAATCGTAAACACACATGGATATCTGAGTTGGATATTTGCCTAATAACTTATATACTGCCTCAATTCTTCAAGGCATTCTATGATTAGAAATACAGGATAGTGTTATCAACATGACTTTTCTTCTTCATCCAAATGCTTTCTATGTGGAGAAGGTAAATAATAGACACAGCACACAAAGTCAAGGTTCATATTCTGTAAGATGTCCCCACTAGAATGTAACTATACTATAAACTCTCAATATTCATACATGTCTTTTTTCAGTCACACTTTAGCCATAATATGGAGTTATAAGCAAAAACGTATATTTATGTGAACAAGAATGTTCTTGCTATGCTCAGTGGCCCATTTTGTGGCTTTAAATGTCCTTATCGTCCAAGGCTTTATATTGGTCAGTGTTGCTCAGTACACTCTTATCTCCCCCCTCATTTTCAGCAGTCGATTTCCCAGCTTTCCCAGCTTTTCGTAAGAGAGACTTAGGCCCGCCCACGGCCTTACTCAGTTGATGTATTTCATTGGGGGATACATAGTGTGACAAGTTATACAATGTGTCATATTGCATACTGTTAATAATCCTTCCGTTATATATTATTGTGATTTATAGTTGAAATCAGTGGGGTTAGGATTTCACCATAAAAATATACTGATTTGTTTTAAGAATGAAAATTATTGCTAAAAGATTCACCAAGTCTCTCTCTGTGTAATGGAAGCATTTTAGTGATTTTTAGTTTCAGCGTTTGCTGACAGTGGCATTTCAACTAGAATTAAAATGTTTGTTTCATACTTTATTGGTGCAATGCAGTTTCTCCATGTGATACCATAACTCTTTTTCAATGGAAGAACTCTTTTAAAAGTGAAATATTACAAGATTTTGACTGAACAATAATGAAAAATACTCCTCCACGTTCTTTCTTTGGGAGATCCTTGTAGGTAAATTCTCTATGCACAAGAAATTTCTACACACTTGCACATGTGCATGAACAACTCCAGATAACTGAGCTTAGAAGTATTAAAAATAAAGTTTTATCTTTACTACAATAAATAATTTTTGATTATTAAAAAATTACCTGATTAAGTCAGTGGTTGTCAACTCTTCTTTTTTTGACAGAAAATAGTGTCAATCAAAAATGATGATGCCCTCATTGTCATAAATACATAACTCATGGCAAGTGTTTATTGTTTCCATTATTTCTATTGTCCCCCTTCCTGTGGTAAGGCAAGTAGGTTTAGTTACCAGGGTCTCAGGTGGTTCAGCAGAAACATCAAATGAGGGGAAGCATATTACAGGGGAAAAGGGACAGGACTAGATGTGGATGTATTGCACACCAGCCGTCAGTAGTTTTACATGATATTCAGGGGTTAAGAAAGAGAGTAAGATAATTTGTTGAGGAACTGTGACACTGAGCAATATTAAATTTCTAAGCTTTGAAATAACATAGCTTGCAACATTCAATATCTCACTTTCTGGTAAAAAATTTAGTTCTTGTATATGGAAGTAGAAGAGGGGTAATTTCCATTTCTAGGTAGCTAAAGCCTCTCATATATAGAGTATATATTACCATATATGTTATGTATAAGGTTTTCTTTATACAAATATTTATTAAGGCTTATGTATGAATGTTGTGCATTCTGAAAATTCAAGAACAATTTTGAAGGGAGAATTGGAAAAAAACCATATTCATGTCAAGGAAACAGATGAAATAGATAATAATAGTTAAAAGACATTCATGATTGTCATGGATGAATGTCAAATGCATTTATCAAATGGCTATGCATATAATGAGTCACAGCTTTCACATATATATATTTGTTATAGACATGTGTAGCTCTTTAAGTGTACCTATTAATTGCAAACACTGGAGTACAGTCTGTTCTCATTTTACATTGCTTTTCTATATGCATTTCAGAAAGAGATTATTTTTTAAAGATAAGATTACATCTGAGAAACTGAGGTAACAAATTATTTAACTCTTTGAGAGACAGATGATATTTGTCTTTTAGAAACTGAAGAAAGGATTGAACAAAGAGTAGAACATCTGAAAATCATGAATGAAAGCATGAAAGATTGATATTTTTTGTCCCTTTCAGATACCCACGTCCTTATTTTAATTAACTTGCTCATATAAATACAGCAAGATTTTTGTATTTTTTTAAATAACTCTTTACTGAATATGTCAACAAGATAATATATAGTGTATAGTGAGGTTTTGAAGTTAACAATGCGTGCAACATGGCAGATTGCAGAAAACAGATAACGCAGACTTCAAACCATCTATTTTTCCATGTCAAAGATAGAAAGTATACCAAACACAGAACAGAATCAAGTGTGCATATATCAGTTAAAATCAATTTTATGAAATATCATCTTCAGCTATTTGGGACCAACTCATGATAACAATTTGTTTAGTAGCTTATCTGTTTCTGAGAGGATCAGAATTCAGCTCTCATGAGGCACATTTCCACAGAGCCCCAGTATAATAAAAGGTTGCCAAATCTCTTCTGAGCTAGTTTTCCATATGGACTACTAGCCAGCGTCCTTTTAAAAAGCAAAATATTCTCTGCTGTACAATAGTTTAATGCCAAATGCTTCAATATTGCCTGTAGTATCATCTGGGATACAAAGTGCCCTGTTCAATAGAGTTCAGGGAAGGAGTGATCATCAGCTTCCTAGGATTATCTCTGTGTTTAGAAGAGAGCATCAGGCAGGATTTGATGAGGTTCAGAGCCAGTAACTTTTGGTTTTGGCACTCACTTCTGTTTTGTTTTTCCACTGAGCTGTAAAGATAAGTCATGTGTAAAACCATTATTCTCATGTTCTAAAGAAAAAACTTTTAATATCTCCATGTTAAATTTAAGGTGAAGAAGTACTATAAATGTAGAATTCAATGGGAATTAACCACTTTACTGTCAAAAGCTGAGACTGAACTTTCACTTCAGTGTCATCAATAAAGTGCCTTACGTAGACCCCTAATAATATCAATATGCATAAAGTTTTTTTGTTTGCAAAACTGAAATCAATAAATTTTTGAGAGGGAGAAACTTTCTCTCATAAAAAAAGAAAATGATTGAGAGAAAAATATAGTTGAACTATTCTAGTAGCAAACAGCATATGCTGCTTCATTTTTCTGTTCTACATGATATTCACTGTAGTCCTTTTTTGGTTTACAGGGAAAACTGCTAATATCTTTTCAGTTCAAAGTAGCTTATTCCCTAAATATTCTTATAAAGAAATTCAGTAATAATGTTCCAGCAAGAACCTGTTAACACAAAGTCCATCCATTAATCAGGTGTTTGCTTCTGCCAGCAAGACACATGCAAGGAATACTTGTTAAAGTGACAGAATCCATGAAAATAAGGACCTGTTTGTAAATAAATATGTCTTCTGAAGGAACCCAAGCACTCAGAACAGCAGTGTTGTGATACTTCTTTAACACAATTTCACTTAAACTCTTATTTTATTCTAGTCACCAGTCTTTCTGCACATCTATGTTAACTATTAGCAGTACACAATGGAAAACCGGTGAGATTTTGTCTGAAAACAAATCATTTGTTGTCAGATCCAATGAACTTGAATTCAGGGCTTAAAAAGTGAACATTTTGGGTGAGTTGTATATGCACATATTTGCCACTTCTACTCTATAGCCTTTAGTTATTATACGTGGTCAGATATTTGCCCTAAGTGAAGGTCATCCAATTTTTACAAAGCCCAAAGAAAAAGCTACTAATCTTAAATTTACATTGCTAAAAGATCATTGTCCATTTTTACCTCTTTTTCTAAATACTTTACCTAGTGAAATTTTCTCATTATGTACTTATCTAGGTGGCACCTTAAATGAAATGTCAGATGTTTGTGTGACTGGCACTTTGAGAAGTCCCAAATTCTGTTGTAGGTTGAAATACATTAACTGTTTTGAATCTAAGGAACAGTTAGAATTGGGAGAAGCATTCTTCAAATAAAACATATGACCCTTCAGTTGACTACAACTCTGAATTTTTTCAGATAATATTCCCAGCTCTATCCACAAATTTTGGTATAAGGGGCTTGCTATGTTTTTTTTTGTCAGAAGAGTCTTTAGAGTAAAGAAACTTTTGTCAGTATACAAATAGATATAGTTTTCTTTATACTGAAAAGAAGCACAAACTGTCTTTATGCTGTCTTTAATATCATTGTGATTTTTTGATCTAGGTAATCGTGTAATAGTCTACATATATATATATGTATACACATACATACATATATATGTTTCATCATTCAAGATCAAAATGAACTGTTTGTGAATGCCTTCTGTTTTTACCCTATTAGATAAGTAACCAGATTTGTTGTCATCAGGTTGGGCTTGTGTATCATTCACCTGCAGTACAGGCCAAACTCCCTGAATAAGTCAATTGCTACAAATAAGGTGCCTATGGTATACTGAGGTCTAGAACAGAAGATTGCTCCTGCATCAGTCACTGAAGTACAAAATACTAGTAAGCATGTGCTTTCAAAGGAGGCCTTTTGAAATCAAATGTACAACCAGTTATTTCACTGAAATTAAATAGTACGGCCACACACAATGGGAATCTCTGGCTCTGCTTAACTTCACGCAAACTCCAGCATGCAACAGAAGTGTGCAGAAGCACAACTATTTGCTGCTAGTCTTTTGAGCTGCAAGACCTAAAATATGTTAAACAAAACAAACAAACAAAAAAAAACCAACAAAAAAACCACCAAAACCAAAAACCAAAGCCCAAAAGAATCAACCTTATCATCATCTTCAGTAAATAGATCACAGAAACCCCCCCTACTTTGCATAGACATTTCTATCTAGAATTATACCATTTGAAATCATATGGCAAATTTTAATCAGCAAAATTTTAGTGACTTAACTATTATAGAACCCACACAGCTTGATTAGAATATCTGCTATAGCTGGAGGAAATAGCAAATACATAGAATATAGAGTGGAATTTCAAAATGTGATTTAAAAGGTGTTGGTGGGAGGATGTGGTTCCTTACAAAATGGTCATACTACCATCAGTCATAACTGGGCTCATTTTGTCACTGCAGAAAATGAGTGTTATCATGTGATATGAATTGCAGAAAATACGTGCTCATAAACTGCTGAGTTTCAAGAATGAGTTGAGTGAAATGAGCAAAGGAAAGGATTAAAACCTTCTCTTCTAGAATAAGGAGCTTCATAAAGTGTAAGCATTCCACCATGAAAATGCTTCAACCTTTACTTCCAATCCATATGCAGCAACTTCTTGTCTATCCCTAAGTGGTCACTGTAAAAAGTTCTCTCTTTGGTTCCCTACTACCTCAGGGAAGTTTTGTTTCTAAGTTTTGTTTTTTTTTTTTCCAATGTGATGTGAACTTTAGCTTGCCCCCAAGCTCAGAAGAAAATTAGCTACATTAAAAAGGAAACTGAAAAAACCCCAAAGAATTAGACTCCACCACTGAGCTGGCAAGAACACCACAGTTCTTGGCAGTCATTGAGTTAGTAGAGTGACTGAAACATTACATAATTTTGAGAGCTGCATTATGGTTTCAATACAAGCATGATGTTATGCATAGTGCATAGCTCAAGGACTGAGAAGGTATTGCAGCTAAAGAATCTGAGGGCATAAAAGAGCAAATTCTAAACCCACCTACTGCTTGTGAAGAAGAAATCATTACGGAAAAATAAAAAATGCTTAAGGTAAAAGAAGGGTGATTCAGAGGGACACTGTGTACCTGTGTTCTTAAAATTCCTCAGTCAATCACAAGATTAGCTAATGTCAGTCTCTGTATACTTTAATTGGGGAGGAAAAAAGCAAAACAAACAAACAAAACCCCGACCAGGATTTGTACATGATTTTCCCCACTGAACATATTTCAGTTCATAATAGCCCTGCAAGTGTTTCCAGCACTAAATAAATTTTTACAACATACTTCTTGTTTGTTTTCTCTTTTTGTCTTTGTTTTTCTCCATGCTGAACATAACTCAGACCCTTAAGTTAAACAAAGCTTGAACCATACAAATTAATAGTAACTTTTCCATTATCATTATATTTTGCACCATGTTTTCAGCAATATGCACTTTTAGATTTCAAATTGTACATGAATATTGCAGAGCTGGGAGCACTCAGAATTTCCCTCATTCCAGCTTTACCTGAACATGCTGTGTCAACAAATGCTTCTCTATTAAAAAGAAGTGCAACTTAATGACAGTTCTCCGTTACATTCTGTTACATAACCTTCACCTCCCACTGAGAAAGGTCAGAGAATGCCTAAAGCTTCTTAATCCTAATGAAAAGCAGGAACAGTTTCTAAGATAAAGTATCTAGTTTCGGGGGACATCTCCAGAGCAACTTTTGCAAATAGGAATCAAGGTCACTTTGAGTTTGACACTGAGCACTTTCTACCTTTGCTATTCCAAGTAGATTGAGAGAAAACTAATCAAACAAGAAAGTAGCATTTTGGGCAGCACTCAGTACTCCAGCTTTCAGTTGAAGGTGAGAAATGCAGAACTGACAAAGAGGAACGGATGTATTTCCAGTTGTTTGAAGCTCAACAGCAGCTGCTGGGTTCAAGTCAGAAGGGTTTTACCCATTTTATCTGAATTGCTTTTGTCTGTTCCTAGTGACCCTGTTTTAATATGCACTTATTTTGCTGTATTCTAGGACACCTAGAAACTTAACATCCCTCAGCTTCGACAGCAAAGTGGTTAATGTTTGAAGAATGAGTCATTCTTTCCTTTGCCATGACATTGGGTTCTTATTGTACAACCCTGTACAGTACTCAGCAATATTTTTTAAAGATTTAAAAAGCAAAGAGTTACAAAACCATTTGCAATTAACTTGAAATAGAAAAGATAGCACTTTTTTTAAATCCCATTATATAGTACACCGTATAAATTACAGAGTATTCAAATGCATAAATGCATCTGTGTAACATTTATCAAATGTAATTTTTTCATCGTTGTTGAGGGGCTTATTTTTTCTAGAGTTTTTTCTCCTTGTCCTAGAGACCCCCATCTTCCCTCACTATCACGTATGACAGTGCTCCAGGTCTGAGACGTTGCTGTTGCAGTATCGCATGTTGTTGGGGATGTGGCAGTCTGTGTAGTTAATGCCCCCATTTGGGGTATAAATGGGCTGCAGTCTGAAATCTCCTTTAAGGAGCTGATCATTATTTAAGGAGACAATCTGGAAGCTGGTTTCCGTCATCTCCAGGATGGAGTTGTCCTTCTTGGTCCCTGCCTCACAGTAATCATCTTTCCGACGACCCCGGTTATATTTCCACTTCTGGGAAGTGTAACGACCTTTTTTGTGCATATGCCAGCAAAAAATGCTGAGCAAGACCACGAGGACAAATATCACTGCACCCCCAATCAACCCTGCCAGCAGAAATGGGGAGCCTAGGTTCTGAGAAGTCGTCTGCTCATGGCTGGAAGGGATGTTGCTGCCATTCAAAAAGGAAGCCTTGGTTGTGGCTTCTGAACAGACAGTGTCTTCTCCAGTTCGGTAATTGTTATAAGTATCCAATGGAACCAAACAAATCCGATAGGTGGATTTGGGCTCCAGATTTACCAAGCTTGATTGCTGCTTCTCACCGCTAATTATTCGTTCATGAACAATTCCTCCTACCAAACTATGGCCCATTTTAACCCATGTGAGTTTATATGCCATCACGGTAAAAAGTGACATCCAGTTGACTTGGATGCAAGTGTCATTCACAAAATGGATGGAGAGCTGAATCCATTCAGACAAAGGAGGTGTCACCCTTTCTCTGTCCTCCTTGTCAGGCACAGTGGGGAGTGTGGCTATGATGGGAGTGAGAGGATTATACTTACTACTTGAGGGGGGAAATGATGAGCTGGGAACTAATGTAGTTGGCATGGTTGTAGCTGGGACTGGGGTGATGATAAGTGGCAGACCAGGGGTGGTGGTGGGGCATGACAACATATTCATATTGAGCTCCCTGACTGCCATACCTCGGACCTGCTCTGGTCCTTGGCACATAAAACCCCGTACATTGATGGAAGCAGGAATAAATTTGAGCCATTCAGTGACCCACTTAATGCTGCAGTCACATAACCAGGGATTATTCCTTACAGTGAGTTGTCTCAGGTTATGGAGATTATCAAATACTCCCTTTGCCAACATCCGAAGCTGATTGTTGGAAATATCAAGACGTTCCAGTTTGTGGAGGTTTGAGAAGGCTGTAAGTGGTATATGGGTTATCTGGTTGTCCTGCAAATAAAGTCTTAGCAGATGTGTACCTGGAAGATCAGGAGGAGGGTAAGTCAGTGAATTCCGAACTATTGAGAATTCCTTGAGCTTGGAAAGGTGGCTAAAGGTGCCTTCAGCTATGCCTTTATTAGTAAGGAGATTGCCATCCACAATCAGACGCTCCAGACTTGTAAGATTCTGGAAGGCCAGGTCTGAAATGACAGCAATTCGGTTTTCGTCTACTCGAAGTTCTTGTAAGTCCAGTGGAAGGCCTACTGGCACACTGCTTAAGTGATTCTTGGACAAGAACAGAAGCTTGAGGCTGATGGCTTCCTGGAACGCCCCATCCTCAACGCCAACAGTGGAGATGGAGTTGTCATCCAGGTGCAGTTCTTCCAGCTTCAAAAGCTGAGCAAGAGCAGCACGTGAAATGGTCTGAATGTTGTTTTCCTGCAGGTGGAGAACCCTGACATTCTTGGGCAGGTTCATGGGGAATTCATCCAATTGGTTGCCATACAGGTAGACTGTGTGCACAGACTGGACATTGTGCAACTCTGCAGGAAATCCAGCATTATTAATTTGGTTGTTATGGAGGTAGAGGACGGTTACACCCTCCGGTATCCCAAGAGGCACTGAGGTCAAGCTTCGCTCATTACAATAGACAAAGTTTCTGTCACAGCGGCATACTTTTGGGCAGGCCAAAGTTTTGGAGACCTGTATGTAGAGCCCCAGGGAAAAGATAAGCCATGATTTCATGAGAAGAGCCCAATCTGTGGGCCACATTTTAGTCCACGAACCCATTTCTAGTTTAAAGAAATAAAATACCAAAGTGTTTAAGAACTGATAACAGTAATAAAGCACAGGTAACAAAATCTCAGGTCATTAAAACTGGCTTCTATTTATGTCCAGTGTTCAGGCCAGAGTTCAAGTCCTGGAGGTTAAGCATAAAATAATCCTTTTATAATTGGTCTACCTCCTACTTCTGATAAGGAAAACACAGTCTTATTAGCCAGGGTTACAAAGTTTGTTGCCTTCCTCCATGTGTGCTGAAATAACCAGTAGCCATGTCTTTGCAGATGAATAACAGGTTACTTTAAAGCTACCAAAAGTCTCTGTGCTTGGAGGGATATTTCGCTGAAGTCTGTTGGTGTCTGTCAGCTTTCCGAAGTCAGCAAAGTCTTCATATCAGCTATCTGCCAGACCTGGCCTGCCTGTAAAAAGAAAGAGAAAAAAAAAAAGCTGAATAACATGAAATGTTCTATATGGAAGATCAAGTCCATTAGAAGACTATTCTAAGGCTAAGCTCTTTATGGATTTCTGGGGGGGAAAAAAGGGAAAAAAGACATTAATATTAAACATTAGCTTAATATTACTGTTAAATAGTCTTGAAATAGATTTGATGCAAAGTCTTTGCAATGACTGAAGGACTTTTAGTGACTTCAGTGAAGGCTAGATCTATCACTCGCGTTTGCATACACTATGCCACCAGTCTTTGTCCTCTTACTGTCTAAAATTCTAAAACTAAAAACAATCCAAAATGAAACCATTTAATTGGAAATTTTTGCTCAGGTAATTATTTTTCTTTTGTAGAACCACTGACTTCAATGACTGCTATTCACTGATGCCTGACAGAGTAGAATCTGGACTGTATCGTTTATCACCCTCTACGTTTTTTCATTTTCTACCATACTCTGGAATATTCTGCTTCTGTTTCTGTAATACCATTATATATATTGTCCAAATTAATGCACACTGTCACATTATTGTACCTCACTATAGTGATAGTGAATTAGAAACTTATGAGGAGAGTCTTTAAAGCAAGTATGGTAGAATCTTACGAATGTAAGATACCCTGCTGTAAGATATGTATTTGCTAAAACTATCATCTTGATATTGGTTCTGATGTGAACTGTGCTGTCAATAGATTTCAGAACTTGCTTTCCATTAAATGAAACAGGCTCACATCTACTAAGTTATTGCTTTAGGACATCAGCTCAAACTATGGAAGTTTTGCAGAACAATTCCTTTGAAACCATAAAGGTTAGATACTGTCTTTTAACTCTGCTACACAGTTATTTGTGAATGGCTACATAAACAAGGGTGTTAGCGTTAGTTTAGTTGAGTTCTTTACTGTGTATTTTCAGCCTGTAAGCATACTTTTTATGTTCCCAGCTACTATTTATTATTCACATCTATAACCAAACATTCCCTCTCTCTAAAGCATGCAATGAAAGGTACTGTGTTGTTTCATGTTATCTTGTCTTGTTATATGTTGTTTCCCATGATTGAAAAAAAGAGACCCTGCATTATACATAGTTGGACATATCCTTCATTAGAAGGATATAAACCTTGGTAAGTATAAAGCATGTGCAGATTTCAGGGTCTTCAACTGCAGTGACATAAGCACAGTAATTTTCCAGGTTTTATTTATCCAGATTAAAAGTCACTGGCTGGGATTTCAAGAAAATAGAATTTCAGTAAACAGAAATCCTGTTTGAAAATGGTGGTTGCTTTTTTATTATTTATTTCTTTTTATTATTATATTTATATATTTAAGAACATCCAAGTCATTCAGAAAGAAATTTACTTTGGGTGTACATAAAACCTGGTTTTTCTGGTACAGCTGTACAGTTTTTAACATGTCCCAAATGCTACTTTTGGGAATCCCATGGACTGGTAGTGTAGAAAGCATCCTTAGGAGTCAATCTGTTATAACCCTTCAACCTTGCACTTGCAGATTACTGTATTTATTTCGAGCATCACCAGCCTCAAGGTTCAAACAGCTGGAGATAAAGTGAGACCCTGAAAAATCCTGTTTATCATTATGACTTCAAATTTTAAAGATACGTAAATGTAATACTGTAATACAGCCTATACTGTGTATTTCAGTCAAGAGTGATTTCTTTTCAATTATGCCAGATGACGTGATACTGTAGAGAAACTCTTAACAGGATTACATTCTAACATGAGCCTAAGTGTGACAGTTTATCTGCCTTTAATATGGCCTGGCTCCCATCTAGATCATAGTGCTCTGATCTGTCATGACACTCTCTTTGTAAAATGAGAATGGATATGCAGAGCCTCCTCTGAGATGCTTGGGACTACACAGAGTAATAACAGTTGTTCTCTCACTTTTCCATCATCACCAGAGAGAGACAGCCTGTACCCCCTAAGAGAGCCAATACCCTGCACTAAGCTCACTTCCGATTGTAAGTCCAGTTACTGATTAGGTTTTATTTCACTCCTGGGTATAATAGAAAGCCCAGCCGAGAACATGCAGCCACAGGCAGCTGCAGTTCCTGGTTTGCTGGGAGTCTCCTAAGAAGGGACTGTCATATTAAAACTGATTTATACAGTCATCTCATTCTAGTACTCTGTACCTCTCACCTCTGCAAATGTGGCACCTGAATTAAAGATTCCAGCAACAATTCAAACAAATTAGGCCAAGCACACAGCACTTCTCATTAGATATTACAAGAAAAAAGCTTGAATTGCACAATTACTTAACCAGATTCTGGAGTGTCTCTCCTTTTATTGTTACATGGATTTTGCTATTAGAAACCTGTTAAAACTTTCCCAATGTTTTCTTCCCTTGTGATGTTAAGAAAGGTAGTCCTTTTATTAATGCCAGTATCCTAAACTCTAGATATCAGTCCTTAATAAACTGATACAATAAAAGGTCAGTACAGTTTATATGTATTTGAGACTACTCTTGATTGTACTAAGCAAGAACACAAGAACATATCTAACTAGATATTTAGGACTTCAGGGTTGACTGTGGTGTGGCAGAGATAAAGAATGAGGAAGCAAAAATAAAGGTTTTACTTCAGTAGTCTTTTACAACTGCTTAATACTAACTTATAATAGTTGCTGTATTTTTCAGCAAATCTCAAGGGACCCTAATGCAAAGTGAGTTCTGTCTCTGTGTCAGAAACCTCTACCCCAAAGACATTAAAAAGACGGAAGAGATAGAAACCTGTTTGATTAAACAAAAACAAAGAAATTCTGTGAAGGAAACCCATCATCTGTAAATTCCAAAAGGGTGGAAAAGTGCAAACAGTTTTTCTTTAGTAAACTGTCAAAACTGAAGGGAGGTAAAGTCACTTAGTTTCCCCCCTACTCTTGGCATGCTGGCTTCCTAAAGCAAGCTCTCTGTTTTCAGTATGACTGCAAGTACTGGACTGAGTCTCTGCAAATTTACTGATTGTTTGCAGAAGTAGAAATTTGGAAGTGGAGGAATTAAGGGTATTCCTTAGTTATTGTGACTGTAAATCTTGGGAATTGACTCACAAGCTATAGGTGGAAGTAACTTTGCTTATTTGAAGTCAGAAAGTTCTATAAATCAACCAAGGAAGAGGAAAAGGCAAGTGTCACAATTAACTTAAAACTAAAGAAATCAACAAGGAAATGCCTCAATAATAACACACCTGTCCATCACCAATTTGGTCATTTTTGTTTCTATTTCCTCCCATGTACACTTGATTTCTATTATTTCTCACTATATCATCCTTAGACACAAATTATGTCTTCCAAGTGTGTAAGATATTTCCTGCCTTAATGCAGCCAAGATATTAAATCCCATTAGGATTTAAGGAATGATATAATGAAGTTGAGAAAAGCAGATGAAAATAGATGAGAAAATATCAAGTTTTAGGTGACCAAGTCTGAAAATTTGTCTTAGTAGTTCCTGCGTCCAATGGAAATACTTCTTTTCATAACTTAAGAGGCACTTCTGATCAACATTTTTATTTCACTGTCTTTTTTCAAACCTGCCTTGTTTAAATTCCCTTTTGGCATAACTCATGCTAGCTGGAAAAGAAAAATTCTGGCTTTATGTACTGGATAAAAGAGAAGGTGTTTTGATTAAGGATATTTAAAGGTTGAAAATCTGGCTGCAAGTTGGGAAGGTGAAGGTTTTTTATTAGTCCTACCTTTACTGGTCAGAATCATTCATACAACTTCCAGCCCTTGTCACCCTGCTGTGCATAGCCATCAAATAATAAATATATTTTTGAAAAGGCTGCTCAATTATAAATTTGTGGTATCTAGGGGAAAAAAGAATTCAACTCACTAGCAGTCTGCTTATGGAATTTTTCTTACCTCACTAACCAGTATACTGCCTCAGTGACTCTGCCTATGGTGTCTAAAGAATCTCCAAAGCTGCCCTCAGACCCATCCTTCCCATTTTTCATTCCGAAGTCTTCCAAACATGTAGTCAAGGTCCCTGTGGCTACCTGAGAACCCAGTGATATTCAGGGAAGATAACAGAGAATAAAGGGAGAAAATAGCATATGGAGCCAAGCCTGTATGTGAATACTTCCAGCCCTATGTCATAAGCACAGAGTCTTGAAGTGCTCCTAAAGCCAGGTTGTCTGTCTTCATTAGCCTAGCCATGGTTTACATTAAGGCTATAAATTTTTTAGAGAGAATAAAATTAAGAATACTTGGCTATTCTTTCCTTCAAGGAATCCTGAAAATATGAAAAATTAGGTCACAGAAATCCAAGGCTTTTTTTTTTTCTCTGGTAGTCTAACCACTCCGCACCATTTTTCCTAGCAGTTCCTCCATTTATCTGGACCTGAGTGCCATGCAACGTAAATTGAAAGGCAATTGGTCATACCTATTCTTTTCACTATTACCAGTCAGTGACTCTTATTTAGCACTAAACCATTTGGCATAAATTTTCTTGGCTGTACTGCAGACCAAGGTTATAATCAAGTCATATTTTTACTCTACATAATTATAATATACAGTAAGTACAAGGCTGTTTTGTCTGGAATTGAATGACAAACAGAAAACAAACCTAATTCCATTCCTATGAAACCTAGTACAGAGTTCCTTGTGCTTAAGAAAAATGTCCCTGTATTTCTATCAACCGGTAACAAAAATAATTACAGAATAATACCTGACAAATGCCTTTTTTCCATACAAGCAGAGTTCATATTGACACATAAATAGATGTCCTGGTGTTTCATTTTTTTAGAGGAGTGTTTGAGGGGTTTTGGGGGGAGGTTTAAGTGATTAGGAGCTGTGGGTGATAGTTTACTGTATATATTTCTCTGTGAGTTACTTGGGTTTGAACTTTGTGTTCAAATTTTAATACGAGTCTATAATCTCTGCATCAAAGGCACAGGGAAAATGACCCAAAGGAATCAAAATGCTTTTATAGGAAGCCCTTTTGCATACCTGCTGTTCTGGTTGTTTCATAGTTATGGGTGTGTATTATGTAAGAAGAGGTAAGGAGGAAGAAGAAGAGATGAAGAAAATGAGATAAAGAGGAAGAAACTATCCTTGGTGCCCTCTTCTAAAGTGAGTATTGATGACAGGGTAGCGATCAGTAGCTAGTATAGGAAGGAAACCTTTAAGTGGTTCTGTGCACTATTACAGGCACAATGAAGTCTATAGGAGCTGATTTTGGCAGAGAAGGGCATCACTGTCTTTGCAATATTGCTGACAAAATGATTCAGCAAATGTACATATCTGAACTCTTGTGCTTTTTTCTACTCTGATCAGGATGTTTCTGGTTTTACCTCTCAATTTGCATTTATAATTATTCTCAAAACCTCAGATCATGCAGCCTAAGGATGCAAGTGAAATAATTTGATTCTGCCTTGGTGGAGAAAGGAGAAAATTTAGAGAGTGGTACATCATCTTGCAACACTGGGTGCATCATTTGCCATCCTTCTCCTTCTTGTTATTCTGTAATCTTCTGGTCCTCCAAGCCTTTTTTTCTCTTTCTAGCTACATTCTTGCAAATTATTTTGTGGACACTTTGCCCAGAAGGATGCAAGCTTCAGGAAATTCCTTTTTAAAAGACATACTATTGTAATGAATAAGAGCTTTGTCTTTGGAAATTTGGGTAGTTTACAGGTTCAACAGGACTCTGATACAGCCCAATTCCTGACTGCCAGGAGGGGGAGCTAAGCCAGCTGGAAACTTTCCCCTGAATATACAAAGAAAGAAAGAAAGAAAGAAAGAAAGGTGGGACTCGTTTTCTTTCCACTTCGGCTGGCCACATACACGTGCACTTTTTCATCGAAGTTATCTGTGACTGCTGACTTGTTCAATGGTGTCTCTGTTACACACCTGAGAAACTGAGTTGTATAGGACTTTGTTACTGGGAAAAGAAATGTTCATGTATTCTTGTAAAAGCATTATTACAGGCTTCATGGTTCAAGACTTTTACTTGTGGGTTACTACAGAGTGAAATTGCTTCATAGGCATGAGGAGGCATGCAAGTGGGAGGGAGAGAAAAGAGAACAAATAATGGAAAAAAGATAGGTTTGCGGGGGGGG
>VZTJ01011332.1:472581-495053 GCA_013397795.1 Orthonyx spaldingii | reverse complement strand
CAGGTAGTCAGATTTTTTCCCTTGTACAGATTAACAGAAACCAATAACAGGTCAAGAGAGAGAGAACCTACTACAAAACATAATCACTAGAGTGACTGCTGTACTCCAGGAAGCAGGGCTGAAATAGCTACAAGATCAATAGCATTAATGCCTCAGGTGGGGCCAATTCCAGGGTGTGTCATCCTGTCAGGCACTGTGCTGTGCCACACACCTTGCTGAGCTCCTCAGACTCCTCCATAAATGGGTGTTAAAGTGCCAAAGTTCAGGTGTGGAGACTACCTAGACTAATGTTATCTTCATTCCTGTGCTTAACAGTTACTGATTTGTAACAGAAGGAAGTTACTCTCAAAATTTGATGTTGCACAACTTCACAAGACTACGTCACCCATGAAAATTAACAAACCTCTGAGCCCAGAAACATCTCTGTTTCCAGTCTGTGGCAAAAAAAAAAATTGTCCTTGCTTGTGCACACATAGGTAAATACAAATTTTGTCATTAAACAGTCTTAAAAATAAGACTATTTTTAGTAATAAAACCCATAAATTAAATACTGTAGAACATCTAATGGAAAACATATCCATCCAAATTCATCTTTTGTTTTGTCATATCATCCAGTCTAATCTGAATGAGTGTCTGCATGAAAATCTTGCATGGGCCTACTTCTACTGATAATTTCACCTTAGGAGTTCTGGAAATGGAAAACTGCCACCAAGAATGTCCCGCCCATGGAGTCCTGAATTCTAATATAGGAAACATTCAAACCTAGTATTTCAACTAACTGTAGCTGTTAGAGTAAAAGTCAATGAGGACACACATGGCAGATTAAAAAGCAAAATCTTTAATTGCCTGTGCATGAGCAGATAGGACTCCCTTACAGAACACAAGGGAGCAGACAGGTGCAGAACTCCAGATTTTAACTAATATGAGCTTCTGAGTTGTGTACGACATCAAGGCAGCCCAAAGTCATTGATAGCCCAAGCATCTTTTTATAAGAAAATATCCCTGTTTTCATTATAAAACTGCTGATTGCTCAAAATTTACTCCAGATGGTAACCATCATGATATTTTCACTCCAGTGGGCAAAGAGGAACAGATGATCACCTCCAGGACTCGTACTAAATGGAGTATTGCACCTACTAGCAAAGGGTTATTGGACCTTGCCCCAAGGCCTCCTCTAATTTTTCACCAGTCTAATGCAGTGTTCAAAACTTAACAAATTTGTCAAACAGTGAGAATGATCTATTAAGTATGGCAGTAAATTACTGCCTTAATCTTTCAGCCCCAAACACTGCTCTCATGTCTTACGTGAAATAGTTTTGATGGATTTCATCTAGGACTCCATAAACTCATCAATGTACCATGTGGTGATGTGAAGTTGGATTGAGAAATTGGAAATGGCAGATGAAAAGAATCACACATGAGGAGCTATCTGGAACATTTCAACAAATACATTTTCATTAAAATATATGATTTCACTGAAGCCAAAAACTTGCATGTAGGTTTGTCAGTTTTGATAATATTTGCAATAGGAAAGGCGCCGGAGGTCCAATATTTTCTGATCCTTTGTGACCAGAGACATAGAGAGAAAAAAGGATAGAGGAAGAATAAAAAATTGACTTTTTTACCTAAAAAAGTAAATTTGGACATAATTCTGTTTCATAAAAGTATTTGTAAAATAGTGTTTACATGCCACAATTTAACACCTTGAAAACTGTTGTGGAATCGTCTGTCTCTCGACAGCTGCACTTAACACAGTAAAAGAAACAGCAAGATATTCTTGCTTTGCCTTCCTGACCATTTACCAGAGGGCTTACAGCTTTCCTTGCCAAAACTGGACACGACTGAGAAAAACTAATAATACTGAACTAATTTCAAATAATTCCCCTTCTGGAACACGTACGTTCTGTACTGTGGTTAGCATAATGCATTTTGTACTAAGAAAAAATGATGGCAACCTGCTGTTTCTTTGCAAGCAAATTGGTCCCTACCTATAAATTATTCTACACTGTGAAGCAAACAGTTTGCTTTTATCTAGAGATATGTGGGCAGCCTGGCAAAACGTCTGTGGAGAATTTGAAAAAGCTGCTTTTAGTGACCTAAGTGGCTAAACATTGCTTCTTTGGAGACAACATTTTGACACATTTTAAATGTGTTGCATGGTGCTACATCATTGATGAGCTCCTGTACAGTACCACAGTACCTTGTAGGGTATCATTCATTTAGGATCTTAGGCAAATGAGCGTGGGCTGCCATATTCTTGTCTTCCATATTTGTAGCATATGGCCTGGAGAGAAAATATGGCACAAGCTGCCCCTCAACTTCTTAGGCACCTCGATATAAATAAAGTTGAAAGTGTCATCATACGTTCATCTTTCCAACAAATGCAGATGGAGATCTCTCCTTCCTATTTTAATATTACTTATCATGCTGCTCCTTCACAGCTCTAAGAACTACTCCATAAACACTGTTAAGGAGCTATCAAGAAAGATTAATAAAGTTGTTTGCACTCTTAACTGCTTCAGAGAACCTGTCATGTATGGTGTAGTCACTTATGGGGCCAGTGAAGAAAAGATGTTCCCCAGATATAGAACAAATCTTGCTTATATGACACAGCCCCTGTAACAGGCAAACAGAAGGTTATCAAACAAAATTCTTAAATCATTGCCATCAGATAGTCAGTTAACAGAAGAGGGGAAAGATATTAAAATGATGGATGTACAGAATGATGTAAAATGAAAGAATGTACAGCTAAGCCTCTGAAATCCCTATTCAGCTAAATAGCTGAATTATTTATCAACTGTACAATATCTCAGCATCAACAGTGCCTGACAAGAGCCTGGGGATCTGGATTTGTTATCTTTTCCCAGTGATCCAATTACACTTTTCTGCATGCACAGGTGGAGAAAGTGTCATAATCTCACTGCTCCAGATACGACACAGAGCACTTCATACAGAAAACAACTTGTGCTCCCACATATCATCAGAATTTAAAAAAAAAAAAAAAAAAGTTATATTAAACACTAAAGATACAGCTGCAACTGTAACTGTCTTACAGCAATACAAAAACGTCCATACACTGTTTATCTGGACACCAGTAAACCCAGTGATTTTTCTGAGTACAGAGAGGAAAGAAACACCAAAGGCAGTAGGAGAGAAGAGTTTACCAAGGATACTGACCATTAACAGATTTTTTTACCTCACTTATTTTCGTTTGCTTCTGCCATTCATTTTTTTGCTAATTGTCATTCAAGACTCCAGTAATTCTATGATAATAACTATTTTCAGTGAGAGAGTCCTGTTGTCTCTTTTTAGTATTGTTGGTCAAGCACATATCCTAAGAATGTATACATCTGAGGATTAAAAGGATTGAAGAAAATATGATAGGATTAAAGAATTTTCTATGCAGCAACAGGGATGTGAATCCTCCCCAGGTCTTGATTCTGACAGAGAGAAAACTTTTTGGCACTTTCCTCTGATTTGGTTCTCCTTTAGGGAAAGGATACGCTACTACCATTCCCCAAGAGCCATTCAGATCTCCCATTTAACCTTGAAAGTTCTTTGAGAAGAGAAGGCTGCATGGGACAGAATTTAACATGGGGAAGCTTCAGTTTTAGGTACAGGTAGAAATAAGAGCAAGCTAGAAATAGTAAATAGACATTTCTAACCCAGTGATTCTCAGCTGTGGAATTAAAACCACAAGAATCTTATGAGAACTCTTAAGGGATCACAAAAAATACATACAGGCTGTGTTAGCCAGCAAGAGCACTGTTCCTGCAGGAGGAAGGAGTACTGATTATATATTTAAACACTGACTGCAACAGTTTACATCAACCAGGAAACTACTACCTGCCTTTAATTTTTGGCAGCAGCTCAGTTCCCTGGGGAAGAAGAGACAGAGCAGAAGAAGAAATGGTGTTTACATCTGCAGTTACGACTTAAGTCACTTTTCATGTTATACTCTTTCCTTGAAGGAGCAGAGATGCTGCCAACACAGAAGGTGCTCATA
This sequence comes from Orthonyx spaldingii, assembly GCA_013397795.1. NCBI lineage: Eukaryota > Metazoa > Chordata > Aves > Passeriformes > Orthonychidae > Orthonyx > Orthonyx spaldingii. The sequence continues at coordinate 491,047 of VZTJ01011332.1, read as the reverse complement.
GACAAAGCAGAGCCAAATGGACATCATTTCCAGAAGCTGGAAATGTGTTGCTCCAGCCAGTTTTTCTTTTGTCCCATGCTGATGACTGTAGGACTGAATATTCTGTGTGAATATCAGTTTCACCTGATATACCAAATCACAGGTCTTCTGACCATGAACAGAGAAAAGAGGATACAGGAATGGCGATAGGTCTAGTTTTCTCCACAATGCACTGTGTGGAACAGAGGAAAGAGCCTGCCATCTTTATACATTTATGAAGAAGCAGCTCAGAACAGAATAAACTCCTGGTATTCTGTCCTGAAGTTTCTGTCATTATATTTTCTCATTAACTGCTCTAAAACATTTTTAAAAGAGCTTGCCTAAGCTTATTTCAACTGTGAAGTTCAAAGCCTTCATGTTGATCGAATCCTGACAAAGATGGAAAAGAACACAGAAAGCAATTCTGCTTTGTTTTTCCACTTCTTCCCTTTACCTTTGAGGTCTGTGTGTGGTTGCATCAGTCGATCAAAATTGCCAGGAGGCCCACAAATGACACCTACCAATAGTAAAGCAAAAACCATAGTCCTCTGCCATTAATGCTTTCTGGTGGGTGATATTTAGCCATGTGCAGACAGCCAACAAGAGACTCACAAACCACTTAAACTCTCTTAGCTTTTAAGTGGGTCCTAAGAGGTGCAGAAGCCTGGAGTTGGCCTTCAGCTCAAATGCAAATTTTGTCTGACATGTGCCAAATCATTCCAGGCAGCAGAGTCCTTATCAATATGTGTCCTTGTGCTACTTTTCAGCACAGTTGTTATTGCAAGGAATCACAAAAGTATTATCAGCATTTTGTGCTTATACAAAACTAGACATCTCAAATGAGGAAGGCAGAGAGGCAGTGCACAATACAACCTGAGAGAGGGCCAGAGGGAGAAATACATAAAGAAAAAGTGAGATAGAGTTTTAAGCTGTTATACAGGCAGCAAAATATGCCTGCTCAAAAATGCAATTACTGTTTTCTTCTGCTTGCGAGCACTCTATTTATTCAGGTCACTGCATGAATCAAATAAGAAGACACTCGTGTTTTCCATGCAGACCTCTGGGTACTTTAAATGAACTTCATATAAAGATATGCTATGGGATTTGGAGGTTTGGTGATGGGTTTTTCTTTGGACTAAAAACTGAGGTAGGTCCCTAATACAAGTATCTTTGTAAGTATGGGAAATCTTGGATTTTGATTTATGTCTACACCAAAATTTTACATACGAAATGCACAGGTTCTTTACTTACACTTCTGCTAATAAGGCATATAGTTGGCATAACCCATTGATGTAGGGTATAAAGACAGTGTTACCTTTACTTGCAATCCATGGTATTTTCAGCAATTTTACCTCTGCTCATCTGCTTTGACCTCTACATGTTCCTTTTTTATAGGGGGTTATAAAATAAGGGAACTAAAAAGCAAATCAACTTTGATGGTCATGGAAATATTGCTATTGCTACATACCTAATGGCAGGCAAGGGCTTGCACCTTCCTGCTTCATTGGATACATTGGATGCATACATACAGCTGTGGAAGCAGAGCAGATGAGGAAAAATATCAAAATCCTCTGCTTTATGGAGAGCTGAATGGCAGAAGAGCATATAAGCAATGTGGAAAAAGGATTTTGAGAACTAGAGTAACTGCAGATGTTGCCTTTATTACACAAAGGAAATTTTCTTATAGTGCAAATCCCTTTTTACTCCACCTCTGTGTTTGGGCTACTGCATATGTGTTGTGTTATGCAGAACTCACAGCTTAGACAACAAAGTGGCACTGAGGATTAGAATAAATATGAAAGGGAGACACCATCTGAGGTTTCACTCATCATCACCACCACTCCCATTTGTCTTCAGTTTGGATTTGGCAATAATTTATCAGACATTTCATTCCAAATCCATCTAGACATCTCTGACCCATTACAGCAAATAGCTGACCTTAACTCAAAAAGTGGTGTGAAGCAGTAAAGGACAAGAAATAAAACAATTACTGCTATTCCAATGGATAAGACTTATTGACTCATATAAGTTCAGTCCACAGCAGCTGAGTTTGTTTACTGTAAAGTATTATTTTAGAAATTCTTTCCTTCCTATTTGAATCAAAATAAACTGCATTTCCTAATACCATACATCCTGAGAGATGCTGCCACATGCTCTGTCCAAATACATGCTCAAACTAACCCACCCTGGCAGCAACTACCTTCAAGGTTTTTGACTCTCTTGGGAGATATTGCCCTCCTCTGTTCCAGTGAAGCAGAAAATCACCTTGTATTCAAAAGAAAAAAAATACGTTTCTATATTCACTGAAAGTATTTCAAGCATTAGCCCTCTTTAAAAAAAAAAAAAAATTCAAATCTTCTGCTTAGGGCTTATATGAAGGAGGAAACCTTGTCAAAGCAATAGTGTTCATTATTATTACTAATAACTAACTACTTTTAAAACAGAGATAAGGACTGACTAAGCACTGAATGTTTAAACATTCACTGTGGCTGTTCTGGTCACTTTCTGAGTTCACTTCCCACAAATCACTGAGCTGCACTGGAACAAAAGAAAATGCAAGGTGATTTGAATAGGTACCTGTAGCAAATTAATGCCAGTCTTCACCTGGGAGGCTTCTGACTCACACTGCCTAACAAGAAGCATTGAATTAGGAAAATTCTTGCACAAAAATCATATTTTGAATATCAAGAGACACTCAGATTCATTAAAATTAGTAAGGCATCTGTAAAACAGGTAACAAAAACATTCTTTTAAACAGCAGATAGTGAAGTGAAAATTTCTGTGGAAAGGGTTTCACAATTTATTGGTCTTTAAACAGGTTGCCTTAAAGAGAAGAGAAAGCGATGCATCCTCCAACATGTTTAGTTCCACTATTTCAGGCACTTCTGGATGTGTACAGGAGGAAACTGGATGGCAAAAAGCAACTCCAACAATTTCTTGTCTTCGTTGGTGACAAAACACTGAGATAGATGGTCTGTTGGTCTGTCTCAGCTGAGAATTTCTTGTTTTAGTCAGTCATATCTTATGGTCTGAACCAGGAACTGAGCACAACAACAGCCATGCAGCATGCACGGACCTGTCCATTACATTTGCAGAGGATTGAAATAGAAATCAGATATGGTGCCATCTTGTAAAGTATCTGATAGCTTAAAAAGCATTGAAACAGCTCAAATTCTGCATTTAGAAATTCTGGATAGATGCTAATCACCATAAATATAACGTGAAACCTAAACTGACCAAATGACATATTCTCAAGCAATTATTTCTTCCTGAGCATTCCAAATGCAACAAAAAGGGTGACTTTACTGGTCTATTCTGTTTTTAACGCCATGAGTTTTTTAAGGCAAGTATGAAAACAAAATGGTAAAATGATGATGCAAAAATATGTTTCCAGGGCTAAGTTCTGGTTCCCTAAATAGCAACGTACTGCTTTAGAGGACTGGAAACTTTGTAGAACAGAGTAGTGACCACAGAAGGAACTGAAATATATCATCATGTTTTGGATTCTTTTCTTCAATGACCTCTGCACCTTTCCTATAGAGAAAAACCCAAGCCACAATGTCTGTATATGGAATTGTACTGCCTTGAAACTCAGACTGTTTTGAATCTAGTGTTTCAGTTAGAACACACCTGTAATTTTTATCTAATTTTTGCATAAATATCATTAACATTTTTTTTCAATTTCATTTGTATTCTTTATATGATATGTTTTTTCTTCTTAGTGAAACTTTGGTGAAAGAGGTCATTCAGTCAGCTGCTATATAAAGTCTATATGAAGTCTGTGAACTTTCTAGGTTATGTCGTTTCCTTTTTGACTGCTGAGAAGGTTGTCAAACACCGTCCTTTGAAGGAAGACTTGCTCACCATCTCACTTCACCTCCTTTGAGGTAAGGTATTTAGAAAGATCCTCATCTTCCACTAACATATAGAATCCATTACTTCACTTGTGCTTCAATGTAAGGAGAGTTTAGAAAAAAAATGTATCCCTTTCTAAATCAGACACTTATCACAAATAAAATTTCAGAATAAATATAGTGATAAAAAGAAACAAAAGCAGAGGACAATCACTTCTTTTCTTCTTCTGATCCTGCACTTGATTTCATTCTATCACCCATAACACATCAACACCCATCCTGATCAATCCTTTTCCCCTTTTTGTGGATGAACACTTAAAAAACTTCCACTGCTCTCTGCCATTATTAACCTAAGTAATAACAGTCACAATTTGTAAAGTCTATTTTCTGAGCAATCACTATTTTTCTGCTGTTTGAATGTCCTAAAAATAAATAAATAAAACCCAGAGATGGTCTATTGACAGCTGTGGTACTGGCATATAATAAATGCTTAGTAACAGCAAACAAGACTTGTTTATTTTCTTCTCTAAAAAACTGAAGTTACAAATTTGTGATCCCAGAAGATAATTTTCTTTCTGTGTTATGTTTGCAGCCTCTCAGGAAGTCAGCTCAGCTTTTGCACCAGCTACTGCACGATATAGTAAACATCATCTCAGAGTGTTAACAGAGCCATGAGAGTTCAAACACTGCTTTATTCCTAAAGTATAATTATATCCTGGGATCTGTTGGGCACAGTCATTCTTGTCATTGTATACAACATTATTCACCTTCTCATCATCCTTTCTAATCCAGACTAGGACGGTAGTATCCAGCCATCAGTCATTAGAATGGGCTATGAGTATGGTGAAAAATGAGGTGGCAACTTAAGGCTATTCCCTAGGACAAGTAGAGTCCAAAGTGGTGTGAAGAGAAGGCAATGTGTGTGTGATAGTTTCTTTTTCCTGACGCCAAATCTTTGATTAAATACTGAGCCAGAAGCAGCCAGGCATGCCTCTAAAAGGAAAGCTTGGAGAGACTAGTCTCACTCCACTGACAGAAAAAAACTCCACTCCTCAATCTCTCTTCTTGGTAGACACTGATTTTTTCTGTGACAAGCTCTTTGGATGAAAACCACCTTACAGTTAGAAGCACTAGATAAATATAGGACAGAAAATGAGACCATCCTTGTAATGTACGGCAAGTAGAATACCCTTGTTTCTCTAAATGATGGAGTTTCATTGATGAAATAATTATTTTTTCTAAGAAATGCTGTGGTGGCCTGAACAGCCCTTTGCATTTACATTTGCAATCCTTATTCTCATACCTATAATCACAAAGTCTTGCATGTCAGGGAAGGCAAGCTTAAGTACATCTGGACCCACTGGTTCAAGATGATGTCATGGAAGACATGTCAAGTATCTTAAGATTCACAGTAAAATCAGGTTGCAAGTCAGAACATATAATCAGACATAATACCAGTGGATGTGTTTCTTAAACTCAATATGAGCATTAAGTAAATATGACTGATTAATTCAATTATCCTACCTGGCTTCTCACTTAAATATTTATAACTCTATCTCTCCTAAGCATAATAAAAGGTAAAATGATGCTAAGCACCTAAAAACAGAATTCTCCATCAAGTTGTGTGGGTAGGCTGCCCCAGACATCTCACTACAAAGGTAAAAAAAAATTAACAAGATAAAGTGCTGCTTGTGTTCAACAGGCAAAGAAACAGAGTTTGGAGCACTACCACAGACTTCATTTAGCCAGCATCATGGTAGAAACAGAGGACATTTTTCTCTTCTGCTACTTTTTTTGAAACTTTTAAGGTTTTAGATTTCCCTCGTCAAAATAAGGAATCAAAAACTCAGGCCTATTATTTTGCTAATACCAGCTACAGTCAATTATATCCACCCTAGCACTCATTTACTCATGTCAGGTTGGGGTTTGGAAGCTCTGTCCTGGAACAGCAGCACTGACCATGCTTCTGACCAGATGGCTGTCAGCAGGAGACGAGCTAATTCCCTGGTTCATCTGTACATTGTGGCAATGTGGGCCTGGAACTGACCTCCTGGGCCACAGAGCCCAGACTCCTGCTCTCGCAGGCAACCCTGTCACTGAAAGCTAATACCTTGGCTAGGAGCTGATGTATGGCTTGTTCTTCCTGCTGTGAATCCCTCCCCATTTTCTCTGGGGAGACAAGAGTATGCGCTTCAGCTGCTTTTGTTCCCAGGGATAGCTAACGATCCCTTGCAAAGTCACGGCAGGACAAGCATCATTAGCCTCCTCCTGGAATTCAAAGAGCTTTTTTTTTTTCAGTTTAGATTGAGAAATTGAGACACGGGGCTGCGTGTTCTGGGTTCAGCTGTGAACTGCATACAGCACTGTAGTGGGTATACGTACTGCAGAAACTGCTCTGGCATAGCCAGTATCAAAAGCAGCTCAGACTTTTCCAAGAAGTACAGGATAAGACCCAGTATATGGGATATAAGAGAATAAGGCCAAGGGCTTTAGGATCACATGTGAGTGTGTGATTTAGTACACATAATTGTACTAGCTTGGGTGGTTATTCTGAGCTTCCGTCAGGATGCCTTCTGCTCCCTTGGAGCAGACCAGAATGAGCACAACTCAAAGTGTGTCCTAAATCTGCCTTGGCCTTTGTGTTGTGACTCTACAAAAGACAGTGCTAGATCTTCTGCAGAGTTAAATAAAGTTGCTTAAGGGTTGCAAAGTGAGACGGGAGCAGAAGTAAAATTAAAAGTTACAAGTTCCTGTCTCTCAGTCTGCACGCAATCAATGAAACCACATGTCCTCTCTGCTTAGACATACGCCTTTGAAGACATGGCCCTTAATGGCCTGAGGTTTGACTGTTCCAGCTTTGTTATTTTGGTTTGTGTTTTTCTCTTTTAGCCTTTACTACCAACCTCCGACAGAGTCATTCAAAGCAAGTAGAGGGAAGAAGACTGGTGTCACAGTGGGGAACTCAATTTAATGAAAGCACTTGCAGAAATTCTTTTTTTTCTTGAAAGCATGTAAATGGACAGTATGATTTACAAGGATACAGGGAAATAAGCACGCAACTTCTCCTGATGTTGTGGTTAAGATAGCTTGGAAATTATAGTGCTATGTGACAGAACAGCACAAACATACATTGCAGAAAGCCAAGGAAACTATTCAAATCCATCTTTGTTTTAAGCACCAACTATTAAAGTGACCATGCTGATTTTACCTTGTTCTCTCTGACAGTGGGTGACAAAAGGCTTTTTAAATGCTGAAAAGTTGTAAGTCTGCCTTTTCTGAATTGCAGAGGGAATTTGTCTTCTTGGGTTTTGAATGACAATGCAGAGTGAAAGCCAGAAGGAACAGTGGCACATGCTATGTCAAATATGCACAGAAAAAAAGAAAAAGAAATAGAAACCTGGAATATTGAGACTCATATGGATTAAAGTGCCTAGATTATACAGCATACAGGTTTTAATGTGGCCTGAATGAGACATGGTAGAATTCATGGTTGTTATTTTACCTCATGTTGCTAATGCTGCAGATTACCCCAATCCCTTGATTCAACAATATCATGTGGACAACTTTGTACCAAAGTTAAATAATCTTTATTTCACCACTTCTTGCAACTCTTTTTACTATTCATTGAATTGAATGAGACATCTTAGTCCTCAAACAGAGAAAAAAAGTTGCATTAGGGAAAAAAATCACCTCTTATTCTGTTCCTGGTCTACTCTTGATTCAAATATTATGATTTTCTAAAATATATTTATTATTTGGAATTGTACAATAAGGTCTTCTGCAAATTACAGCTATGAGATGGCTTATTATTGAAAGTGTCATTATTTGCAGTTAGTCACATTAATCATGTGGAGACCTTTTGGGTTCATGCTCAATGCTCAGCATTCCTGGCATTGATTTTCTGGTGGAAATGTTCATAGAAAGCTATGTAAGACAAACTCAACACAACAGGTTACAATTCACTCTCAAAGTCCTTCTCAAGACTCATGTAAATGTACACAAAAAAAGCAAGGAAAAAGTAATGCAAATGTATCTCTCCCATTTTCAGGAATTTCTGCTTCCAGGGCCAAATTCTCCTTTGAAGAAAACAGCCATTTTATTGTGCTTGTCTGGCTGAGAACATAGTGTATAATATTTTGATACTTCAAACTGAAGCATGACTAAAGTATGACATGGACATTCGAAGAAATTAGTAAAGAGGAGATGTATAATTCTTAGCACCTTACAAAGGTTCCTTTTTAAAATTTTTTTGTGGAGAAATATTTATTTTTTAAATCTGAAATTATTAAAATTGGTAAAAGAAGGTTGTCTATAGGAAATGCATAATTTTGAGAAACTGCTACAAAATCATAGTCATGGATTCCTTTCTCATGTATGAAGCTTCATGGCTCAGATTCTATTCTACTGCCTTTGAAGTCAATGGAAAATTTCCCATTAGTTTCAGTAGGCCCTTTGTTTTATTTTCAGAAGTACTTTTTAAAGTTTCCCATTTCGAAGTTACCATGATTTAACCTTGGATGTGACCTTGAGAGAATTTTTCAGGCCATGAACAGAGAGAATTACTGAAGTCAGTGAGCCTGGAGGGCTGGACCAAATATCATCACTTGTAGTGCTATATTCTGTTAACTGCATAGAATGTCAATCACTTGACTTGATTTTCCATCCCACTTAAGAATTCGAGATATGTAGCTGTGCACCTTATGCAATAGTTATACTGCTAACAATGGCAGCTCAGCAGAAAAACACAGTTAATACTTTCTGGAATGACGAGGACATGAAACTGCGAGAGAGTCGTTTCAGAATGTTAGGGAAAAAAAAGCAAAAAGGCAATTTTCTCCAAGTTTCCTGGGACTACTCTAAATGACATTTAGCATAATAGGCTTGAGAGAAATATTTTCAAGAAAGTAGCTGAAACTTTGTTTTACATAAATTCAGTTGATTCAGGCAAGCAATTATTGCTGCATCAAGGGATTTTTTTAAAGACCTGCATAATAAACAAGATAATGGGCTCTATCAGTTTCATGGCATATTTAAGGTTCTAATTCACTTTTCAAAATGAAAATTTATCCTAAAGTTTCATCTGGTGATTCAGTGCACCATCATGCACTCCGTAAAATCTCACAGCCATGGTTTGATTTAATTGGAAGCAGAGATAAAAACACCACTGCATGTTAACAGCAGTCTCATTAATGAATGTCAACCAAAACTTTAACTCATTCCAGGCATTGCTGTATTTTACTTTTATCCTCACATCTTTCTAAAAAAATCAATTCCCCCTCCACCGCCTCCGTCTTGATGAAGTTCTCATTGGTCCCAGCGTAATGCCAAGGAAGAACCCGACTGGAACCACGTTCTTTTCCCTATTCTGGATGTTCTTTTCCCACTCTGTAACAATGACTTAAGTTCACACACACACGTCTGTATTTCCACCTTTTCATTCCCTTTTTCTCTACTGCACGTTTGTTCTACATTCTTCCTCCCTCATCTCTGTACTCCCCAACGTGAAGAACAATCCACTCCAGGAGGTTTCTGTGGATTTCAGCAAGCGTGGACGGGCTTCTGACTGATATTCTCTACCTCCCGTGACTTAGATAAATTAAATGGTATTTAGATTTCTGAAAGAACTGCATTTGGTTGGAAACTGAATAGTTCTTCTATTCTTAATTTTTCAAAACAGAATTTCTGAGGGTTTTTTTATCCCTCTTAAATATCAAAGTAATTGTGTCTCAGCAGTTCCAAGTCCCCCTTAGATTTGTGAGCTGAACATTTTGCTTTCTTTAGTGTGCTGATATCTTTCCAAAACAGCATCAATTAAAAAAAGCATAGGAAATAAATACATCTTTCTTGAAAAAGGTCTTCTCTGCTAAATAAATGGATTTAAAGTTGTCCAGGCTCTACCCATAGGAGATAGCAAGAGCATTTAACACTTACATTAAATGTACTTCTGTGCTAAAATACTTTTCATCTCTCAGGCATAGTAGAAACATTAAGTAATGATGCTCCAGTCAAAATGAAAACCAGCAAATGCATAATCAAGTAGAAATGAACATTAGACAACCTATAAAACCTCTGACATGCAACTAGGCCAGTTCATTACATTTGGTCTGACTTGATTTCATCTGTGAGTACAATAATATCTAGCAGACACCTCCCTGCTGAAGGCCAAATGTGCAAAGGTTCTCCGACCTACTGCTTTTAATAAAACATGTGTTTCAATGTTTCTTTCAAATTAAATGGCTGCGTTTGGGGAGGGTAGGTATCAAAGGAGTACTGGATACCGAGGAAGTAAGCACCACATAACTCAATATATTTGCTTGTAATGAGCTGAACAAAGACATCACTAAATTTACTATTACCCACTGATAAGTGATAATTTACTGGAAAAAGGCTGCAGATGCTGAGTTCAGGAATCAGGAATGAAAAAGTAGTAAAGGACTCAAAAAGTATGGAAAGAACAGCACATCATGAAACATCTGTTATGGTTAGAAGTAAAATATCTTCAAGTAGACTTCCCTTCCATAATTAGGATCATTGCAAAAATGCATAAAACAGAGAAAATAAATTGTGCATCAGTAAGATCTTAAAAAAGAATACATAAATTTTACAGAAAAGCAGGATAAACTTTTGATAAGTGTCCTGATTATCTAGTATGTAACTACCTACATGGGTTTGAAGAGATTAAATTTCTTGATTGCATTATATTTGTTTCAAAGGCTTTGATGGTCTCCTATTGTATATATTTGCCCTTCTGTTGAGGTGAAAACTTCTGGGTTTGGGACATTTTCTACTATTGACTGCTGTACAATAGTTGTGAAGAGGAGAAGGAATGGATGCACCTTGTCCTCTTTTCCTTAGCACTCTTTGGTGTTCCTTGGAGCAGCACGGTCTCTCAAGTGCACACTCGACAAGGAGGAATAAAAGTACTTTCAGTTAAATCTATTGTCAGGTTTGGATTTTAACCCATTTTCTCACTCCCACTTATATTTGGAGAGGAGGCATTATTATCCTTCCTACTGTGGGCAGTATTCTACTTCCTATGCTCACATGGGGACCACACAGGGAGTTTCCTTTAACAAATTCACAAGTAAGAAGTTGTTCTTACTTGTGAATCCCATATTGCTTGTGTTGCCAGAACTGTTTTGACTTTTCATTTTAAACTGGGCTTCAAAACATATTTTCTGGCCTGTAGCTTATAATAGTAGGCAAAACAACCAATGTGATGGTTGCAAGGCTCCTCCTGGTATTTTTTGACCAATACTAAGAATACCAGTGCAGAATCAATACTCTCCTCACACCTCCACTGAACATGATGCTGCCCACAGGCTTTGTAAATCCCTGGACCTCACACGACCTATGCTCTGGTATCTCTGCTCTACTGTAACGCCTGACCTATTGCTTTAACGTAACTCTGGTACTTGCAAAATTTAGAGGCATTTGATATTTCCCTAAGCCCTTCTGGTTGGTAGCAGCCTCTGCACAGCTATTTGCCATCTGAGCGTAATCCTAAGCAGATGCCAAGTGACTGCCTCTGGTAAATACCTGTCTCTGGCCCATCTGACCCCCAGGACAATTCACGTATTCTGTGGCCTGGCTAGTGGCAGAGTTGTCAAGTGTGACTGAACAGCACTACTTATTCTACTTTGTTCTGCCAGAGAAAAGCTGGACTGCAAGAGAAGTTCAGAACACACCTCTACAGGGTAAACAATATGTGCATGAAAAATCAATGAAGCATTGTTAGAACCATGCAGGAGCTCCTACCTCACTTGCTTCACTGACAGTGTGAGCAGAACAGGATGTGGACATATGTCAGATGGTGAAGTTTATAGGGAGGGCTCCAGTGTGTCCCCAATCTCAGGGATGGGTGTTCAGCACACCTGCCTCCTCTTGGACTAATGGAGAAGAAACCATGTATATATGTGGAGGCTTTGGCCTTCATACTCACCTCAACTATTATAACCACTGTCAAGAGTGAAGAAATATTCTCAGAACATTACCAGCAGCTTCAAACAGATTAGAAAATGTGTGTATTTTGTCTGATAATACTGCTTATATAAAAAAGAACAGAAATTACGTTTAACACTTTATATTACAACCAAATCAGAAACTGAATTGCTTGGAAAAAAATCACAGGGCTATCTCTTCACTTATATCCATGTCTGTTGTAAATAAGACAAATACGAAAGTTTCTGAAAGAAGAGCTCACTGTAATTCTTTGTAAAGGAATTGCTAGCCAACTTAAATATAGAATTTGTGATTAGCTACAACTATAATTATTGAGTCAAAACCCCAATGGAAATATTAGACATGAAAAATCAAATTCTGTAGCTATATTGATTAAAAATATAGAGATAATGAATGCTAGGATACATTTGGATACTTGTTTAAATATTTTAATTATGTTCCCCATTTTCAAGTGTACAATCCCAATAATGTTCACATCTAAATGTTTTCTAAATGGCAAAGTGTTATACCTACCATTTAGAGACCATGATTACACAAAGAAAATAAGATCTTAACCCAGGAAGAACTGTCAAAAACTTAATGAAGCTTAGAGTTATGGCAGGCAGGCTCTGAGTGAGATCAGGAAGTTTATCAGACTAAGCATTTTTAGAAGTGTGTGTATCACAGCAATACTTGATTTATGTGCCTTTTACGTTTAAAAGCATGTTATAAACATGAACAATTCACCAAAAATTTCTGTAGGGTAGATAAACACTATAGACAAACTAGCTGAAGCAGAAAAATGAAGAGCTGTATTTTGAAGACTTTGAGCAACCACAGGATTTCTAACAGGATTTTAGATGTTTAGCACTTGACTGGGATGTATTTTTCATCAGCGCATATTTTCTGGTGAAAAGTCCTGAATCGATGACATTAAAAAACTTTGTACTTCATTGCTATAATTAAGTTTTTAATTGTAATTTGGATTTGAGTACTATTCAGACATGGCTGATATTTTCATTGTTCATGCAAACCAGCATCTTCCTGCTACTGATCTGGGACCAGTGCACTCTGAGGGTTGACTTCAATTAGTCTCACACTTTTATGCATACAGAACAGATAATCAACCACTGCACCTCCTCTCAGCCAAGTTCCCACCAACCAGCCTGGCTCCCTGGAGCCACACAGGTAATAAAGGTGCATCCGGATTTACACAGATGTGGATTAATATATATTCTTCTGGGCACATATTCTGACAAAAAGGTGCCACAGTTGTAGTCACATAGCCTAGTTCAAGCCTCGTAGTTACCAGTAGCTTTAAGTACCTGGTAAATCTGGAAAAAAATTAAGGCTGAGGTAACATGTTTTGGAAAATATCAAGAGTTCTATTTGTCATTACTATTAGAGAAAAAATGTATTTAAAAATTATAAAATTCAACATAGTTCTCATTTTCACTTTTTTTTTTGAGGTACAAATAAGAAAATAATCAGGATTTAGAGCTAGGATAGTTCAGATTTGCCCCAAAGCAGTAAGGGTCAAATGCAATTAGCCCTAGCTTCCACATCAAAGTCAGACAGATCTATAAGAGTTTCTGCATGACCTGCTCCTGGCCTATAAAAGTTTAGATTGGAAAGAATGTCCTGCAAATAACACAGATTGTAGGCATGGTATTAGATTAATATAATTATGAGGGATTTTTTGGTTCCAAACTTTGAAAATAGACTACAAAATCTCTCAAACTTTGGCATGTTATTTCAAATTAATCCCAGCTGGACCCGACAACTGTTACCAGCTGATGGCAGTTCTGCATGAAAAAAGGAATTGGATTCCAGTGCAGTTACCACTGGGTACAGCCAAACCCACAATTCCCATTTGAAGTAACTGGGTCCTTGTGAGGCAAAAAACCCCCAAATAATGGAGATCCATTCAGTTATTCACTAGAAGGTCCCTCTGAGCTAAGGTGAGGGACAGAATGAGGTGATATGTATGTGTGAAAGGAGGATGAAAGCATGAATCGTACTCCCATAGCAACTGTGCTGTATTTCTTCTTTGAATAGAGACATTCATTGTTAGAGATGTTCATTCTGATAAACCAGCACTACAACAATTAATAATTGAAAAAGTTGAAACTAAATCTTTTCTACTCACTGAAATGACAAGATGGGCAAATACAGAAATATATAGGCATCTTAGTATATTTTCTACTCTCTATTAAAATGAGAAGTCATTTACATGTCGTTCTTCTTAACCTTCTTAATATGGTATCAAAGAAAAATTGATCACACTCATATCACCCTTCACCAAAAAAATGAACGGAAAAAATTTCTCTATGCTGAACAGATTTATGTATGACCTCCATTAACATTAATGAGAGCCTTTAGCTAAATCCTCAAGCCCTGCAGCAGACACCTACACTTAATAATTTAGGAAAGAACTGAAAAGATGGTGGAATAAGACCTAACAAATAAGAAAAAAAAATCAGCAGAAATCAAACAGTGACAGGAATTGCTACAAGGGACAGCAGAAACACTGCAGAAATTTACAGTTTGCAGAAGAATAGGGTTGCTGGATTCTAACAGGGTCCTGAAGAGGTAAAAATAGAGCTGGTGTGAAGAGTAGTGACAGAAGACCAAGAAGCCTAGGAAGCTCACTAGCCTATCATCACCTCCAGAAATAGTGACATATGCCTCCATGATGGTGCAGGTTGGAAGATATGGTATTATTTTCCAGGGGTGAATTAAAGTGATACTTTGTGTATTGTTAGTGGGTAATTAGCTTAATGGGAAGAAATTTATCTGTCCTTGCTTCAGCAAAGGCAACAAGGAAGAAGATATATATGAACAACTCTGCTTTTCCAAGCAAACAAAACTCAAAATAATAGTTTAAACCAGATGAGCTCTTGTTATAGTTGGCTGTATATTAAACACAATTTTGCAACATAAAAGTTCATTCTTTCAGTTTTCCTCTGTCTCATCACACTGACAGTGCACTGAAAGAAAATGAGATACATTCAGGGGTGAATATGTCAGTTTTGGCAATCTAAGCTGTTCTACATTTTAACAACTTCTGTTCTCTTATCCCACATCTTGTAAGTCAAATCCCGTATCAAATCAGACCCCTACATATGAGTAGAATTTGATGTAAACAGAAAGCTAGATTTAATGGAATTATACCAAGAATACTTTTGGGCCAAACTGTATATAATAGAATTTCTGCCAGTGAAGGTCACAGGAGAAGAAAATCTAATATACTTCCTTACTATGTTATCACATTTGGATTTAACTATGGACAAACAAATGTCAGAAGATAACATCTCTTTGCCATGAGGGGCTGCAAACAATATATATTTTTAAATTAAATAGCTATTTTAAAGGCAAAAAAGAAGTTGAATTTAAAGCAGTCTGACCCAGTGTAGCTGGGGGTCTCTAGTATGTGGTGTGAGAAAGTATTTTTTACACCTGGAAGAGCTTTGCTGCAGAACAGGGAACTTATGCAGGGCAGGCAAAATGAATAAAGATTTCATCTACCATGTGTTCTAGGAAAAGGCCAACTTCTTAAGGAGTTGAGCAAGAAGAATTAAATGTAAGTATTAATTTAACATGTAAGAGACTTCTTCAGGTTGTAATTTGCACTGTGATTTTATGTTAAGAAACTCAGATTTGATTAACATTTGTGTGATTTGGTCAGCATTTGTGTGATGACTATTTCCAAAAATGTTCAAAGCCCTTTTGCACTCATTCAAATCACTAATCACAGTTTGTTTCTACTTCACTTTCTCTGTAGTGAAGTTCAGAAATTTATATACAACTTGTACATTGACACTGCAGACCCTTTTTCCCTCTTGCAAATCAAGAACCCTTGGTTAACTGGGTGTCCATTCTGTCTTCATTTTGCATTCAGTCATATCTATAGTTACCTTATTTCTTTATGAATAAAGAATCACCAGAGCAAAACGTCTACAACAAAATTACACAAACTATGTTTCACAGTAACAGATGTCATCTAAAAGTTGCATAGCATTAAACAGAGAGGAATTGTGATTTATGATTGGTATAGTTAAAGGAGTTAAGAGTCACCAAAACAAAACAAAAACACCATTGGAACAGCCGAGTGCTTCTCCCTCTCCCCCTCTTCTGTCCTTCTCACTCTTCTATTATTGAAATTTATACATTGATGTGGACAGAGTTTATCAGGAATTTCTGAAGGACAACATTTCAAACATACAGAATCTAATTTTTCTTTCTCTTTTAAATTAAAAGTAAAGAGCTGTCATCATTAATGCCATCATTTTGAAAAAGCAGTGAGAGTTCTAAAGAAAATCTCTAGTCTGTGTTCCGAAATTTGTCTGTAAGAAATACACTGTATGGGTGTATGTATGTATATGTGTACATTTTCCTGTGAAGTTTTTTCTCTTCCTTCTAAATATGATACAGATTTACCCAGAGAAATGGTATCTAAAGGGTTAAAGGCATAATATTAATGTTGTACTACACTGATGTCAGCAATTTACGACAGGAGGGTGTGTTCCAGTGCCAGAAGCTATGGCACAGGAGAGAATGTTATTTTAACAGCATGATTCTCTATGAAAGCCTGTCATCTTCTGTTCTTGAACCTTTGCTAATGTACTGAGGCGACATGCCCAGATAGAAAAGGAATGTTTTTCAGCTGTTATGTGGTGGCTATTAATATAAATACTGCTATACAATAAATATGATGCCACTGCTTGCCATCATTTTAAATTGACAAAGACATAGGAATCTCTTGGGACACTGTGTTTCTAAAGGGCCACAACCTTCATTCCTTATTCAGATGAAACTCTTAATAACCTAGCTCACAAGAAACTTTCCTTTTAAGAATTTTAAGCCCTTGAGACCATCTGGGCACAAATACCATGCTGTGTCAGGCCACATTCACTGTGACTGACAGGGCATAATGCAACACAAGTTTGAATTTTTCTGCATTGCTGCGCTCACACTCCTTAATATTTGCTTAGCATGCCTGACAATACCACAGTCAGATCCAGCACATGCTCAGTAGCAGAGAAGAGCTGAAATTCTGAACATTATGACTGATTAGCCATTTTGTCTAACAACCCTCACAACTCACTGTAGATGAATCAAAAATTTAGCACTCAAGTCTTTCCAAAATTTTCTGTCTTTCTGTTATCACTTCCCTAAATCATTCAGCTGTACTACAAAGATATATGTACATATTTTTGAAAACAAAATAAAAGGCAAAGAGAAACTTTCTGTCTACTAAGGAATTTTTTTATATATGGCACTTCACCAGTTGCTCACCATCCTTTTGGCTAACAAATTCTTGCAACATCATAGCAAATTACTATAGAGGTAATTCTTCAAGAGTTGCACATATGCCTTTCTAGGCAAATTATCAACAATGCATGTTCTTGAAAAGATAATTCTGTCTACCCAACTCAGCAAGAAAGGAATGTGAGTCACCAAGATCGGCAGATGCACCTAAGTCACCTGAGCCAATTAGGTCACCTAAGCAAATGTGGCACTTCAAGATATCAGGTCACTCACAAAATCAGCTTGGTGATCTGAGAGACTAAGAAATTTCTGTGGAATCAGCAGAACATACAAAAAAAATTTACAGAGAAATACATCTCTATATTTGAATTTCCTGTGTGTCTGTAAAAATAAAACACTTCTTTAATGTTAAATCAAAGTAACTGTTAATATCTTTTATACCAACATTAAAATGGAACATGTGTATATATTAGTCTTCATATTTGAAATATGGTGGCGTAAAACTGGTTGTTTTACCTGTTCTTAACTATTCATACATAATTCCTGCTCAGAAACTTTACCACCTACCTTTCATGTACGTTTTTGCCTCCACTTACCCTGATCTGTTTTTCTGCCAAAAATACCGGGAAATGCAGAAGCATAGGATTGTTGCTCTTATACATAAAAAAAAAAGAGGAAAAGCAGGGCGGGAGGGTGAAATCTAACCCAAAATTTCTGACTGCATCACTGCTGGAAACAAAAATCAAAGTTTTACAAAATCTCAGCAGAGGAAGTAGCTAATTACAGAAATAGGTGATCTACTAGTCAGAGAACAGAACTGCGATTTGTACAAGCACATGCTGTAGAACTAGAGGAGGCATCCTGGGTCAGTGAATCCAATTCCCTGCTATCATAAATAATCATGTCATATAATCCCATTCATCTCGTTTGAGCTCCATCTTAAAACCCTTTTTATGAATTTGCAGAAGAAATGCATTCATAGCTAGTTTATATTCATTTGTTCTTGTGTAACCTTGTCCTTTAGCAAAAATAACTCATCTTCCTCCTGCCCCCCATTTATTTATAGAAGGCAATCATGCTTTTTCTCAGCTATTATTTTGCTAGGCTAAATCCAGATCTTTCAGTCCCCTCATGTAAAACAGCTTCTTCATTCCTCTAGTTATCACAGCAGCTGGTCTATGTACCTGCTACAGTTCAAACACGGATTTTTTTTAATACTCTCTACAATGCTTCAAATAGTTTTAACCCTTCCTGTTACTAACAACCAAAATTTCATTACCTACTGGAGATACTTCACTTCATACCTACTAAGATGTTTTTCTTTTCTTTTTCCCTTCCCTTCCCTTCCCTTCCCTTCCCTTCCCTTCCCTTCCCTTCCAGAA
>VZTJ01011332.1:448670-472482 GCA_013397795.1 Orthonyx spaldingii | reverse complement strand
TTCCCTTCCCTTCCCTTCCCTTCCCTTCCCTTCCCTTCCCTTGACCCTAAGAATTAATTTAACTTATTTGGAATCAGTTATTAAAAATTATCTCACCTGTTTCCCTACAATAGAGATAATGAAATATGTCACTCAGAGCACGCTTGTTTTGCTTGTATTTATATGTTGCTTTGGAAATAAAACCCTGTGTTTAAACCCACAATTGTATCTACAGTGAATGACACTACCATCTCATATCCTAAGTGTCCAAATGCTACCCTTCTGGGATTCTTGCAAGTTCTTCTGGATGAAAAAGTCTCACATCAGGTATTTTCTAAGAGTCTACCTAGGTTAAATCATTGCAGTCTATATTGTCGCTGTTGTGCTATGTTAATAAGTCATTATAATACTACTGTTGTTACCGACTAATCCTACATTGTCAAAAATTGCTACTGTTTTATTACAATAACTTCATAATTCATTAAAACGATTGAGAACAGAAAATGCTGTATAGGCTGAAAATTATAATCAGAAATATATGCTGCATAGATAATATGTGCAAAAAAATCTTTATAAAACATAGCTTAGTAACATAGGCTGGTATCTTAGATGTATGCAGATTAATCAGAACTAACCTGGCAAGTAAATGCTGGAAAGGCACATGATATTAGACAGAATGAGAAGATTAATGTTAAAAAAATACATGAAAAAGAAGATAGTATAACTTCTTTAACAATATGGTAAATGGCAAGATTCTGAGTAGAAAGAGAATTATTTGATATGGAAAATATATGCTATACATCACAAAAGGGAGAAAAAGTGCAAGACAGACTAATCAAAAGCAGTAGCCATCACCAGAGGCTTCAGAAAGTCCTGAAGATTAAAACACTAGAGATCCTAAACTCTTGATTGTTCACGTTTGTAAACAGGTTTATGAGCTTCTGCTTAGCTCCTGAATGATTCCTGCTGTCTTATTCACTCCCATACAAGGGCACCTAGAGTCATAATTTATTTTTTTTCTACCTAAGAATGTCTTGTTATCCATATAAATAGCTTTACTTATTCTCACCACAAATTCTGCAGGACTTAGTTCAGCAGGATAGTTCCTAACTATAGAGAATACAATCACTTGAGTAAGAAGTTGACTTCCAGACCCTTGTTCTGATCTAAGGAAAAAGACACTTAAGAATATTCTCCTTATATACCTAATAGCTTTTGTATTATAATATCATCTCCCTCCTGAGATAAATATTTCTATTTTGTGAATGTCTCCTTACAATAACAACAAGTTATGTTGTGAAAAATGCAGGTTTCCTTTTGAGGGGAAAAAATATAAAAGCAAAGAACCAGAAAAATCCCTCTATTGCTGTTGACTTCAATTTTGAAGGATTTGAGATATGTAGATTTTTATGGGGCATTTCATACAAAGATCATCTTTCACTACATCATGTTTAAGTGTTTTAGAGACAAAAGATGATTCACTGACACAGCTTGGAACAAAATTTCTGGGATGGCCAGAATTTTTAACCAGATAGGACCAAAGGTTAAATTACTTGACCAAGTAAGCTCAGTGAGTCAGCAGGAGAGTCAGGAGGCATAAGCCCCACGAGTGAAATTTCATCTTTTTGAAGCCAACATAATTTTCCCAACATTTTCTGCTTAGCCAGGATTTCACTTCAGTTTCTATAATATGCTTCTGCCTCCTCTAATCACTAAAGCACAATGGCTCTAAGTGGCTCTTCAGTTGCTAAATTTTTAAACTCTTCAGTTAGTAAACTTTTAAAGGCTGTTTTGTTGGTGGTGCTGGTGATATTTTTTGCCCTCTCATGTACTTGATTTCACATGATTTCACAAAAGTTCTCATCAATCATTATTTCAGTAATATAAGCTTAGGCAAGTAGTTTGATTTAAAATTTACTGACACTATAATCCCTTTAAATAGTTCCAGCATAGCATTAACTTATTATAGAGAATGACAGTATAATATAAAAATTGAATAAAGTAAACTATAAATAAAATTTCTGAAGAAAGACAGATCTCATGTCAGGCTATTTGTACTAAAGAACATGATGGCAATGTACAATATTTGTGAACTTGATCTAGAAACACTTTAGCAAATTTTGTTTATATGTGTGGGACTAACAATGGTAACATTTTCTTCATAAATATCTGGAAACTGTGAAACAGAAAATAAAACAGAACTTTTTTATTTTTGATCAGTCTGGAGAACCTCAAAGAGCCCAGCAGATTAAATCTTTCTTCTTTCAACAGCAAAAAACTATTTAGGTACTTCCTTAAAATAATTATTTGTTTTTTAGATCATTACTACACTTCATAAGCTTATCACAAAAATTTGTAAGTGTCAAATTGCTTATAGTCTTTTTGCAGCAACATGCAAAAATTAGTGGAAGCTTAGCTTTGACACTTTCAATACTTTCTTGAAAATGCTATTTTTCTGATGCTAGCGACTGTCCAGAATTGTGCTCAATATGCTCGAGAAATATTTGAAAGTGAAGATGCGATTTTTGATTTAGTACTTATATTTTTAACCAATTCATATGGGCGTATTTTCCAATGCAATTTTACCAATGACATTCAATCTGGACAGCTACAGTTCTCACATTACTGAGATAATGTTATTGCTATTAATAATCTCAAAGAACCCCTGAGTTTGAAGGCATTGCGCAGAGCCTCAGATGGCTGCAAAAAGGTCATTATTTTAATAGCTATAACATTAAAAATACTGGAAACTCCATATACTTGGCTTAGTTCTCCTGCATGTTTACCTTCAAAAAGAGAAATTATTGTGACAGGAAGAACACTTGCAGGAAACATAACACTATATAAATGACATTCTAGTGCAAGCTAAGCTTATGGTAATATAAATATTGATGCTATTAATGCCACCTAAAGTATCCACTTAAAGTATCCAGATATAAAGTGTACCTGCCTATCTTGTGTGCAATGTAGCAGGTTATGTCAACAAAGCATTGCTTCTATTGCAATGTTGCATTTTAAAATTATTTATTGCACTGACATCCATCAAAAAGGGAAAGGAGATTGAGGAGATGCACAATGGGAATAAGAGAGGACCAGGAAAAGAAGGGAGACCCAAATGCATGCAGAGTTAATAACATAAATTACACAGTATCTTTCTACAGATTTCCATAGTATGTGATTTCAACTACTGGCTGCACTGTAGGTACTTCTCCTGTGTGAATGGGGTTTCCCGATGTGAATGGAAATTTAGACATTTTTAAGGGCTTAGCAATTAAGGCCTAAGGACATAATATCTGGAAGATATACATAACAGATCTTATGAATAGGTGCCCAGACAGAAACTCTGCCAGTGTTCAATCGATTCTTACTTTTATTTCAGTGCCTTGTGTTCTCAATTACTCACCCAAGGCTCCAATTGCAGACAATGATGTTATAGTCAGTGCATTCTCTGTCAAAGGAGAATCCTTTGGTATGGCTCAACTCTGACCAATCATTTTTTGCTATCGCAAATGACCAAACTTGGTTAATTAATTTGTCTTAAGTAATGAGAAGGTCTCCTTATGCCAGCTGTGCCTGCTCCGTCACTGCAGACATGTTTTCAACACTAATACATCAGTGCTTCGTCAAAGCTAATTCCATTTGTGCCTAGATATGAGGCTCACATAATTTCTTGAAGACTATGCATAGTTGTTGCTTTTAGAAAAATATCCTGATGTTCTGCTTATTTGAGGCAAAGGCTAAAAGAGAAAAGATGACATTTCAGCTACTGGGATAAGTATAATGATTTTCAGTTTCTCAAAAAATGCTCAGAATTTCTCACTGTTTTTTTGACTGATATCTGAAAACAAACATGTTTCAGAAAGGCAATTTATTAGATCTGTGAAGAATTCAAGCCTGAATGTTACAAGTATATAAGGAAAATACATATAGATGTCCTGAATCCTGGTTTTCCAAACTTTCTTTAGATAATTTAGGCTCAAACCAATTTTTACATGGTTTTGATGAAAGATGCTAAATGCAGTACTGAACCTGAATCATACTCAGAATTTCTGTGTATTAGCTTAGATTTCAGGTGCCCATATAATAACTTTTTGTCTCCCTTTGGGATATATTCTTGTCTCATTGCCCACGTTCCACTAAGACAAGAAGAAAAGGAATACTCCCCTTTTCCAGGTGGCTTGTAGGACTTTACAATAGAGCTAAATCTAGCAATCAAGTCACAAGTTAAGCTTTTATATATGGCCATTTATCGGATGGATGCTGCTTTGCATGACAGGGAAAACATAAAGACCTCATAAACATATTAAAAGTTTTAGCAGCTACTCAATGAAGTGCTTGAATGAAGTCGTAATTAACCATAAGGGACATGGAAACAGGAGTCAGAAGTTACCCCATTCCTTTGAAGTCAGTGGGAATTATTTCTATTGATTTTGTTGAAGGCCAAACCATCACCTAAGTCTTTGATGCCAGGAATTTCAGTCACTTATATCAAGACAGAGAATCCTAGCTATTTCAGTGCTACTAAGCCACACAAATACCTAAAAATGGATTACACCCAAATTAATCAACTATCTGGCACAACGGGCTGGTATTAAATTTCAGAGGTTTATGCAGCTCAAACCTGTGTTTAGGACATCAAATAAGTAATTATGCATCATCTTAGATACATTGTTCCACCAAACCAAAATGTTTTATTTGAAATTTATTTAAATATTTCTAAAATTTCCAACCAATTCTGAATATAATATGGGAAGGGAAAGTTATGACTATGCTAAATTTAAGAGGAATAGATTCTTCATTAATATCTTACATTCTCTTTAATTTCTTGTTACTCTGGAGAGATAATCAGATGATCTAGTTGACTGTTCATTCTTCTGTTCAAGTCCTGAACTAGCATAACAAATTTAAGAAAATTACATCAGTACAGACCAACTGAGGAGTAGAGTTGCATATTCAGATCACAGAGTATATATTCTAGCATCATCAGATACACTGAATATCAAATCAGTAACAGAGTGCCACACTTCAGCCCAATGAAGCTCACCCAGTATGATATTGCAGTATTTTCTCTTCAGGAAACGCTTGAGAATAAAAATTTCACATATATATGAGAAATTGCTAGGATAAACTGCATATTGCAAAACTTATTCCAACATTCTTTATTAGGGAAATTAGTTTGGGAAGTTTTAGCAGACAGAAAAGTTGTGCAAACCAAGATGTCGGAGACATGTATAAAAGCTTTCCCTTGAAATAAATCTTAATTCCTCCCATGTCTCTAGAAAGAAACTGGTTTTAACAGACTATATTTTGCCTGTTTCATATAATCAATCATATCAACATTTACCAAGGGAGATTGGTCTTTGCTTTAATTTTCATTTCATGCCAGACAACCTGCTGCCTATTCTTATTACTTTTATAACTTATTGTTGTTGTTTTGTGGACTTTGCAGGCAATACTGCTACAATATCAATTTTAAAAAAAATCACCATAAAAAACTTCATCTTCAGAAAGAGCTTTTACTTCAATATGTCTCAGATTTACATTTTAGGCCATACTATGTTTTGAAATTAAATCTTTCTCACTCAAAAACCTAGAAATATAAAGGTGGTTCTTCTTTGTCCTTCCAATGGAAATAGTAGACAGAAATTTCCACTGAAAGAAATGTATGTAAGTATATGTGGGGACCTTGCAAAATGGTTATCATGTTCAAAACCTATTGACTTTCACTGGGATTGAAAGTATGAGGAATTCTGAAGGACTTGACCTCAGTTGTGGAAAGGAGACTGTTTCTCAAATTTATTTTTGATCAAGTTGGAAACAGAAGGAGTCAATGTCATATGTAGCATGAAATAGAGACCTGCATTTCACAGGAATAATATCTCAGTCACTTTTGAGAGAGAGTGGCAAGGTATGGGAGCAATCTAAAAACCTTCTATTGTTTTAGCATAAAGTGACTGCAGTGCAGCTGCATGAATCTTAAGCTTTGGGGGAAAATAAAGCAATCACAGGTACTGCTGAATAAGTAATGTTTTTAAGTAAGTAATTTTTAATCAGGTAATGTGGAGTCAATTATCCCAGGAGCAATACTCTTTATGCACTGAGATACTAGTGAGAAAAGATCCCTGATTTACATGGCTACAATGGAGAGCAAAGCCCGTAGAAGTCAGTCATTGCTGCCTGGAGATACCTGTAAAAAGTGGTATATACATAACTTGCAGTCATGGTCTCTTTGTTACAGTATTCTTCAGATTTTTGCAGTACTTTATGGAGAGCTTTACAGTGTCCTTCCCCTATCTACTCCAAATTCACTTCTTTATATAGAAAAATCAGGTATTTTGAAGTGGCAGCTTCATTAGGAATCATCAGATTATAGTAGCATTTTTCATGCTTGTATTTGGGCTGGAAACAGGCAATTGTTTTGGTGGCTTTATTTCGGTTATTCTCTCAGGCCCCACATATTTACGTAGCAAAATAGTGATATGTACTAAGTACATATATGAGTTTCTCTATAGGATGGCATGCTAATCACCAATAAATCAAGAAGCTCTGTTCAAACACTGTGAAAATTTTACTGTTTGTGGAATGTCATTTTTTTTAAAGTTAATATTAAAACGTAGAGGATTCTTTTACATTTCCCTATTACTTAGCATTTTTAATGAAAATCTAGCACACTTTTAAAAATGAATTTTTGAACATGCCCTTTGGACTAAATATAGTGCTTTGGATTCTGTTTTCAAAAGTGTTACGGATTTTTGCAATTGCTTTTTAAACTACTACGGATATAGGTAGCGTGCACAAATAGGCAGATCACTGTAGTTGCCCATTTGATTTGTCAATGTTCTGATATCTATACACTGACTCATAAATCACCAGCACTCTCTACTTTACTTCAGGCATTTCATGAAGGTCTGTACATGCACTGTGTTCCTGATTATTTACAGCCCTAAATATATTTTGCTGTGACACTGTCAATTGGTCTAAGGATGATCATCTTCTTTCTGCTTTATCCTGTAGGTGAAGACTGGAAACAAGGAATAAGTATCTTCATTTTCAGTTATGTACATGTTAAGCAATTCCAGATTTTAGAAGAATAAACTTCTATTTATACTGGAGAAAAATTTGTGGTGAAAGTGTGAACAGTCACACTTTAATTTTTGCTATTTCAGGTTTTATAATTCCTTTTTCCTTACTGGTAATGATACACCATGAGAAGACTTAAACAGTGAAAAATTATCAGAAAGATTCCCCTCTATTTAAGACTAGTAATATGAGATATGGTGTTATTTATTTCACATTCATTTATTTGTAGCATAGCAATACATATAAGTGAAAGGTTCCCCAAATGTCTGTCAGCAATTATAGAATACAGGTATAGAATAATATAATATATTATATATAATAAGGAGAATCTTCCTCCTGGAAATTGCCTGCAAAGTAAGCAATACACTGGGATCACGAATTCAACTTGTGTAATTACCTGGGAGAAAGGAAGAAGAGATTTGTTTCTTGTCAGATCAGTTATAATCTCATTTTCTCACAGCCTAAAATGACAGCTTTGTACTGATATCTATTAGTGAACCTTTTTCCTCTCTGAGCTTTTTTCCTCTCTGATAGGAGATGTTAAAATAGATGGAATCATAGTACCATAAAAATACAACCTTTTAATCTTGGTGGGAAGACCTAGGTTTCAGCATGTCTAGGGCTTTAAGCATTAGAGGTTACAACAGAAGGGCAAAGTGAGGGAGAGGGAGAGAGCGAGAGAGAAAGGTGAGAGAGGTGCTGTATGTAACATTTCTAGAAGAACAATCCATTGGGAGTAACTCTTGCAACTCTGTATTTGCAGTTGGAATACGCAGCACAATTGATATCATTTGCAAATTACTTATCTAGATTATGCATATGTATCAAGTCAGTGGATTTATAAATATGATCAATGCACCCATAAATAATTGTGTGTACGAACCACTGCCTTGAATTTCATGATCAGA
Organism: Orthonyx spaldingii; assembly: GCA_013397795.1. Lineage (NCBI taxonomy): Eukaryota > Metazoa > Chordata > Aves > Passeriformes > Orthonychidae > Orthonyx > Orthonyx spaldingii. Next base: position 464,515 of record VZTJ01011332.1, on the reverse strand, counting down.
AGGGAATTTAAAGATTTTCAATTCTGTCTGACCAGGTCTCATATTGAGTATTAATTCTCTGTATGACATAAAGATGTGATATTATTGAGCATCACAGAACACTTTTGTAATGGCAGCTTTGACTAAAGTTTACATATTGGCATTAGGTTAATACAGTGATGAGCAGAATAAGTTCCCATAGAACAGAATGCAGTGTGGCTCATTATTATTCACTTTGGTTTATATCTAGTTGCAAAACATGGTACTAGTTTCTATAAAGGAAACAATGACTAACTAAAGGACACATTTATTCTTAGACATTAACAGCCTCTGGGGTACTACTGAAATTTGTGCTGGAAAAAGGCCACTAAATCCTAAATGAAAAAACATCACTGTTTACCAGCTAGCAAAGTCTTACTGTAAATTCTGGAGATAAATATTCACTGCAACGCAGCAATACTGAATTTTCTCCAGCAGCATTACAGCAATTGTCTCATGCTGTTCTTACCTTTCTTAGACAACACCACCATCAGAATATGCATAACTATAAGCATAACTGAAATTAAAAACAGCAAATTAATAGAGGACCTCTGTCATTATTCTCCCTACTCCTGCAATAGAGAGCTCCTGCAGCTGGAGAAATTATTTAATTCATGAAAACTGATAAGTTTGAAATTTACTGCAAGTGGCAAAAGTCCACTGTTGCATTGATAAAGTCATTATGTCTGTAGTCTTCTAGCAGAAGTAGATGAGGGTTAGGTCAGTAAATTTTTTAGAGCCATATTACATGCCCACAATGGTCACGTGCCTGTGAAAATCGAGCTTCATTAGTTATAGCAATCACAGAACGTGTGAAAATATCATGGAAAGCATGTCAGTCACAATGGGCATAGCAATTGCTATGAGACGGATATAAGGATCATAACTGCAGCATAAAAGAGATGCCTCAATATATTACTTCACAGATGACTCCGAAACTCCGAACTGTGGCAAATAACTAGAGCAGTGCTGTAAACCTGACCTTAGGCAATTGCATGCCCAAGCATTTCCAGTTAAATCAAGAAAAAAAATATTTACTTTGTGTGAGGGATTTGAAGAGCAGGGTCCTCTATTGATTCTGAGGCAGCCAGGGCACAAACAGCAGTGTCAGCTCCCAGACTGAAATCCTTTTCCCTTACTGCTAAAGAAGGAAGGCTGGCCTACAGTCATGGCTCTTACAAGGAGCTCAACAGAGAAGTTTTCTGTTTTATGTTGTGGATATTCAGCTGCTGTAAACTGGTTGAGCCCTGATTTACGCAAGTGCTATACATCTAATATCACGCAGCTTTCTGAATCTGCTTGTGCATCAGAATTCTTTGATCAAATGCTGTTCTTAACTCTTCCTCCTATCTTATGTTTACATCCCCTCTTTTTATGTCAGGAAAAATAGTGTAGAGTTTGTTTCTAATAATGTGCTTTTTACAAGGTACAGTGTGACTGAGGCTCATGTCTGCTTTGTAAGAAGAGAGGAAGAAGAACATGTGAAGGTGAAAGTGCAGTTTGTCTTCCTTACCTAACAAATCTTTTGACTTCTGACAGGGACTGGAAAAATAAGGCTCTGTTAATAGTGGTGGGTTTACCTGAGACCACTTTTCATTTCCTATAGATCACCAAAGACTATGGCTGGATTTCAAACAGTAAGACAGAGATTTTGTATTCAGCAAGAGAAACCCTGCATCATTCGCTCCCCTCATAAGCTTTTAAAATATTACACTTTTTTTGTTATTTGTTTTAGACTGTTAAGAAATATGAATCAGAAACCATAACATTGCTTCTGTTGTCAGAAATGACATATTGATTAATTTCTTACCCCAGTAAGGGTATTTTAATTTCCACTTGTACTTCATTTGTCTGAATTGTCTAATAAAATATTTGATAATCTGACAAAATTTGAGTTTTCTCCAATTTCCTAAAATCAATTACTTAAAAAAAAAGGTTTGGCTAAATTTTAGTGATCACGAAAATGGAAGGCAAATAACACAGAGCAAATCATCACACACAAGTTCCCCAGCACAGTTTTGCCAAAGCAGTTCAGTCCCACACCTGTCCTGGAACTATTCACAGAGCTAATCTATGCAGTAGTTATTCCCGTGTGGGCAACTATCCATGAGAGGCTTGACTGAGACCAGCCAAATTCATCTGCCTTGTGTTTTATTACTCACAGGAAGCTTGATCTGAAAGAATGAAGGGCTAACATGTTAACTCCTACGGTGCCATTTTCCCACTGAGCTTTTTATTCTCTTTTACAGTTACAGTAACCGAATTCTAGTCAGATTCTTTACTGAACTTTCTGCAAGATTAGAATTAAGCAAATAACTAGAATTACATGTTATTCCAAATGTTAATGCTACCACAACACTCATGGAGTAGGCTGACACTAAAAAAAATTGCACACCCTCACTAACAAAGCAAGGACACATATCTTTAGTATAGCCTTCACCATGAATTATCTCCTTCCTTCATATTAAGTGCTCAGACTTGATGCTGGTGCTGATTGTGGGCATTTGGTGTGCCTGGGGGAAGAGAAATGCGCAGGGAGTTTCTGCAGCCATTGCTGGTTTAGTCCTCAGTCTGTACCACTTCTTGTTCCCTCACTGTTTGTAGAATCCAGTGCTGAATTCTGCCCTGCCTTCATCTGCAAGAGGCAAAAGCGTGCTGCAGAGCATAGTATAGAGTTTGATCAATGTTTGACCTAGACAGTGATTTAATCAACAGGACAGCATGAATGCACGGATGACGCAGAAAAAGCATCACAATTCTGAATGTTACAGTGCACAATGAACATTTCCTTCACCAGGTTTCTTATAAATAACAGTAATAAAGACCCACTTTGGTGTTATTTGCTCCCATGGCACTGTCCCCATTGCCCCTCTAAGTCAGTCTTTTTTTTTGTCACATAAGGGATCTCTAATCTCTTTCAGATGAGAAGTCTAATAAAAAAAATCTGCCAGGATCTATATTATATACTTTAAATAACAAATAATATTAATTTTCCCCTTTGACTTATCCATGTAAAGCAGACTTTATGGGTATAAAACCACTCCTGAGATGAAAATTTAAGACTAGTTTCTCACTAATCGCTTTATCCATCCCATCTTTACTCTGTATCTGATTTTTTCTTATGGATGAAACACATAGTTTCTAAAGACACAAAAATTAGAACACAGAATAATATTAATAGGGAATAAACTAAAAAACACCAGACTCACAAAACCAGCAAGGATTCTGTTCTAGAGGTAACACACTCTGAGACAATATTAACTGTGTGATAATTCAAATGTGCTATGCCCACCACAGAAACAATTAGGGGAATGCAACAGATCCTTTTGTTTTGTCTTAGTTTCTCCTAGGTGTACTGTCCTACCTCTTCCTCTCATGGTAGTCATTTTCTTCTCAGATGAATAACAGCTTAGGTGGCTAAAACTGTGATTAGTAGGAAACTCTGATTTTCTGTTGCAAATAAACTTGTTCATCTCTGGACTTCATTCGGTCTGGACAATTTTGATTACTCACTTCCATCCTGTGTTTCAGTTATTTTCTAGTCACTTTCCCTTTCCTGCTTTTATCTTCCCTTGGCACAATACTTCAATACTTGACTTTCAAAAATGATATAAGAAATATTTAAATGGAAATAAAAGTTTCTGTGAGCATTATTATCTCAGTTTTGATAGTATCTTTAGGATACTTGTCCTCAATGCACCTGACATGACAGACATAAGAGGATGAACTCCAGCTTAAAAGAAAGATCCTTCTTAGCTGAAAAGCTAACTAAAAATTCTGATTCAACTTATGCTGCCACATGTATTTAAAAAATAGAGACAGTGAGAGAGAGAAATAGGAGACTAGTATGCTGCTACCAGAATACAAACACATGTCAATAAAAGTATCCCACCAGACAGTCAGAAGGCAAATTTCATAGCAAGGCTCCAGGTCTTTTTTTATTTCCTATTGTATTAAGCTGGAGACAATCTTTTAGCATTGCACTGAAAGAGTTAAAAGAAATGCCTTTCGACAAGCATTGGCTATCAATCAACACAAGACAATATACAGGGCTATATTTAATCACCTCTTCCCAAGATTGCCAAGTATTTCTTCACAAGACTTGAGCAGCCTGTGAACTGACACTGATGTTATCTGAAATTTAAAGGTGTTTATTCTCCTAGTGTTCAAACAGGATCATCTTTCTGCAGCTGGTTGGCTGTACTACAGAATGCCTTCTCTGGGTCAGCACATGCATAACCAGACAATCATTCGGCAGCTTGTAAAATATGATTGCATATGAGATATTGATGGCCTAAGGGAAGTTCTGAATATCAGAGGTTCATAATTAGAATACCTATGTATTTGATTCAATAGAGTTTCCATCAATGTCACAGAGATGAGTGGTTATGAATTTCAGAGTCATCTCTGCTCATATGGACTGATTTATGTACTTTCAACTTTGGACAAATGAAGGGTGAGGAGTTAAAACTCTTCTACCTAGAGACCTCCTTATCCTTTGAAGGGCTCTGAAATTTATAATTGCCTCTCCTGGTGCTCAGGATCAAGCTCCACAGCTGGTAACTCATGACCTATTTATGATCATGCCATCCATCCGCTTTCAGTCATTCTGTCCTCTTATCTGTAAATTCACAGTCACGCCATGTAGGATGTGTGGATCTGCTGATAAGACATTTTTGCAGGAAAGAGAATCTGGGCAGATCAACAGTTCTGTTGCCAGAGCTGCTGGCAGCAACTCTAACATCTCATTTATTCCAGATTTATAAAGATCCACTGTGCTGATCTGAGAATAGAGCTGAGTGTTTGACTTCTGTGATAACAGACAAACCTGTATTTGGTACTAAATATAAAGTTAAATAGATATTGATAAGATTATCCAGTGTGGGACAGAAAACAACCATCTTGTTAGCACTGAGATTTCCATAGCTCCTGAACTGTGGGCCTGGGTTTCCTTTGGCTTTGCTTTGGGGTTTGTTTTAGTGGGTTTTGGTTGTTTTTCCATCTTTATTTAATTTTCAATGACATCATTTTACTGGAATTACACATAACTAAAAACCAAGGTTCTAGTGTATCACACAAGACAGGATACAGAACCCTGTATCAAGAATTTAAAATCAAATCAAATTTAATCTTTCTTCTAAAGACTCTATTGAATGGAGTACTACTTGTGAAAACTCTTCTCTATTAACTGTGGGGGGAAAGCACTACAGTAGAAAACCAAACAAACCAGAAAAGCTCATATACGGTTTCCATTTCAAAGTTATGCAGTATCTGTCTGCCCTACTACCTAGTTAAATAATAAAAAAGGAAGATGCTAACTAACCTTCAGAAGGAAATAGATTTTGTTAAATGATCTTTTGCTACTTTAATTCTCTTGGAAATCTCTTTTTTGTTTGTTTTTTTTTTCTCCTACATTTTGTTAGTGTATGTGTCCCTACATGCATGTATGTGCATTTTTATCATTTTAAATACATAATACCACATGAATAAAAAAGAGATTTTAAAAAGGAGATTTTTGCAGGGTTCAACATGGATAAAGGAACTAGTGCAACCTTACTGTCAGGTGCTCTGCCACAGATGCTTAGGCATCTCTGGGCAATTATAAGGGACTTGGCTCTGTCAGTGGCATCCAAAGTGCACATTCTTAAAAGAATGAGAGGTGTCCATTATGCTTCTTTCTTTCTTAAGAATTTTCAAAGCTATAGTGCTAGACGCTTCTGTCCATGAGTAAAGACTGTAATTCTGCTGCACAACTGCTAAACAATAAGGTTTTGAAATTAGTTTTGTCGAATAGTGAAAGTAATTTCTCAAATAAAAAAAAGACTTCTGCTGGCAAAATGCATTTTACAATTTACTGTTGAACTGTTCAAGAAGTGGCTCTTCACTGAGCAACTTGGCACAGGGCCAGAATGAGCTATTTCAAAAATCACTGGTAGGCATATACCAATTTGATTCACAGGATTTAGCAATACAGATGAGAATGACTCTGTCTGTATGTGATCATGTTTTGTTAAATTTTAGCAGTCCCTAACTGTATACTCATCTTCAACATGAGGAAATTTGTTCTTAGACAACTAAATTTGTTTTAAAGGAGGAGAAATTTATCAGGCTGGATAATAGCACTTTTTATTTGCTTAGGTTACTCATTTTGTTTTGGAAATTAATTTTCAATGGGCAGTTCAAAGCATGAAATGATAAAATATTGAAAAAGTTTAAATCAAGGAAGAAAATGTTATGAGCATACTAGAGAGAGAAGTGTGAGCTATTGGTTAGCCTTGCATGTCTTTTCTGCCTCCACTTTCTCTTCAGTGAATAATGTGGGGCATTACAGTAATGGATCTGTACAGCATGATGCAATATGCATATAGAACAGTAATATATTTATTTGGAGTTCTACAACCACCCGATCTAAGATAACACCAATTCAGGTATCAAAGTGTTTTGGTTTTTTTGGCTTTTTTTACATAACAAATAATGAAACTTAACAGCAAGTTATCAACTGATATGTCTCAAGAAATAATGTGTAGTCTTGGAGTATTTCTGACTAACTCCAAAGCAAGTGGTTAAAGATAAGAATAAGGTTAAACCTAGATGAGCCAATGAGATGGCCTGTGAAACCAGATGAACAAGACTGTTAAATAGGGTACATTTAGTTGGATGCAAATCTCTCAATGACACAAGAAGCACCACCTAGGAAAAACTTCCTAGATCACAAATGAAATTATAAGGTACTGCTAACAAATACTCCTTCATTTAGAGACACCTGACATGGTTTCATTTAGTATTTAAGGCATGAAATAGGCTCACTAAAACCCCCTCACGTACCAAAATCATAATTCATCAAATGATATTCACACACGATGCCTCATCTACAGACACTTTTTACAGAAGTATACCTATGTACGCTGTGCCTGTGACAAACACATATACTGCTACTACCCTAATAAAGACACAATTCTAGTAACTTACTTTTACCTACATAGCTTGTTTTCCTATACATACATGAAGAAACTACTAATGAAAGCATATATACATTAGTATAACCAGAGACACGCTGTTGGGGTTGTATCATCTTCAATTACAGCTAAATGACATCACTTTGGGGTATTTAAATCATTACTCACATGAGTAATACCTAATCATGAGAAGAGTGTCTGTGAAATTAACTTGCCAGTGAAAGAGAGAAGGATTGAGTCTGGAATCAAGTACATTAATTTAAAATGCAGTTCTTCAGCTGTGAAGTTGTATTTCATAAGCACAGGTAAGTTTGCTACAGACTCTTTCCATTGACCTCGGGAGCAACACCTCTTGGGGGCACCTCAGCTTTTTTAGCCAGTATAGAAACTTCCAACACACTGGCAGAAAATTATAAGTTTTTCTTATTGTTTAATTTGATTTGCAGTTCACCAACAAAATTAATTTTGAATTAATATTAATTACATATACCTTGAAAGGTCTGAGGGAGACCTCTATGACTAGACAAAGTCACAGTCACCTTTATATGTAACACATACAAAAACAGTATATAAATGCATGTACATATATGCATAACCTACATTTCTTTTTCAAAACTGCACATTAATTCTCTTGTCAGTATGATATTGATATAATTTCTTTTTTTTTTGCATTAGTTTCCAACAACATTGTAAATGTCATCTTTTTCTCTGCAGAAAAAACATACAGGAAATCTTAAGAGAGAGAAATATTTGTACTGTGAACCTACAAGTCTGCAGCCGATGACCCTATGACTGCAGTTTGACCATGTTTTGATCCTTTGCAACCTGTGTGAAGATTAAAGACTGTGATTGAGCATCACCTTCCAGCAGTCCTAGGACACGCTGCTGGAGCTCTGTGTCCCTTCCCCACACAGGCAACCCTTTTAAAAAGATGTCTCTTGGCTAACTCTTATGGAGCAGCTTGGCCAGGTATGAGCTGCTAGTGCAGCTCTGTGGTGTGGGACTGGAAACACTGTCAGAAAAAGCTCTACTCTTTAGTTTAATTCAACCTGTTGGTTTTGTGAAGGAATGACAAAAGCTGCCAATGGGGACTGGGAGTGACATTGCAGCACACTGATTTCTGTTCTCAGGAGGTGCTGATGAGCATTTTCATTCAGAGCTCTGACCTTCCCTGCTCTCAAGAGGTCATGTAGTACTTTCATACAGTTTACAGTATTTACTACAAGAGAAGTGTGCAGCATCAGGCTGCCCAGACCTTCCTGAGCACAGATGTACATGACAATGAATTCCTAATAAATCAGATATGGAATTTCAAAATATTCTGCTTGCAATGCTCCCACAAGATCTCAGACAAAAAAATCTTGACAATTTGGTCTGAAGAAAGTTTTTGGAATAGTTTCAGATTAATTTAGTCATCTAGCATGTTTTTAGGAAGGAACTAGCTTGATATCTATATGATATTTTTAAGATAATTAGATTACTAATGACAACTTGGACACAATAAAGAACTTCGGCCACAGAGCAGAACTCCTGTCACTTCATCCAAACATCTTCACTGTGATATATTCAAAAATAAATGATGATAAAAGGAAGAAAGTACTGAATTCTGTGGCTCAGGGTATGGCTCCGCCTGGGCCAGGATTTGTAAAAACACACTGCAGACCATCAAAATAATCTACAGATTCTTGCCTGAAGTACCTTCAAAAATTTTAATTTTTCTTCAAAATATTTTGACTGTAGTCTTTAATCCATAACTGCTTCATAAAATCACAATGATAATTTATATTGTGAATAGTTAGCTGGTGTTTAAGAGTTATGAAAGTGGCCTGTTGGCTTGAAGGCCAGGCCAGAATATTATCTGTGACATCTAACATTCTGCTTAGCAAGGAGAAGATCCTACAAAATACTGACCAGGGCCTGTTGGAAGCAAGTCACCTCTCACCTGGGGCCAAAGTAAAGCCATCGCTTTGTAGGACCAAATCTGGCATGATCTGATCCTGTGTATCAAAAGAGGGTTTTTTCTGAAAGGACTTAAGCAGTTTCAAAGACAATACCTTTGAATAATAAACAATTTTCTGTGTCATATGCCTTTATAAATACATCCTTGCATTGACCTAGGCTAGAAAAGGTTTATGAAAAAAACCCCAAAACTAAACAAAGCAGTCATAGCTTGAAGTAAAATACACAGGAGGCTGTTTCTAGGTAGAGCTGAAACACAAGATTTCTCTTAGAAAGGGAAACTTTACAGATCATCATTAAGGAATGCTGAACAGAACATGATGGATTTAAGATGTTGTTAGTATTTAATTTTGATATAGTTCAAGGGACCATGTCAGAAGAAGGAATCAAAGACAGAAAAAGCCTAAACAAACAACCTGCTAACTGGGCAAATCATCAATTAAAAAAAAAAAAAAAAAAAAAAAAAAAAAAAAAGGAAAGGTACAAGAAGGTCCCAACGTCTTTCACCAGTGACTGAAAATATCAGATTAAATTGTAGTATTCCTGGGGCATATTGTTTGATGCGATTAGAATATAATTTGTTAAACAGAGAACAGCTTTTATTTCAAACACTTCTTTCCTGAGTATCATCTATGGATTAAGGTTTGGGTTTGTTTAAAATAAATGAATAAAACATGCCATCATTTTAATGATGATCTTTTTGTGGTTGTTTTTCTTTAAAAGAAGTCAATTACTTGAAAGGTATGGGTTACACATAGCTGTAGGGAAACTGAAGCACATATCTTCAGTGTATGTCAAATTAGTCTTTTAAAAAATAGCAACTGTACATTATTCTTTTCTACTTTTTTTTAATAAGACAGAAAAAAAATACAAATATTTGTTTAAAAAAAAAAAGACAAGAAAAGAAAAACCAATTTTTATACCTCTGGGGCAAGTTCCAACTCTTTTGGTTTCTTGAGGAAATAAATAAAAAGCATTGGCAGAAAGACTCCTAAAAAAACTGCCCGGGGGGAGGGAAGGCAACACCTAAAAACATCATATTACCAAGCGCTGAGGTAATCAGCTACAATCTGAGAAATGTCAAACAGTGGTATTCATCTACTCAAAGATCTTGCTGATCAAGTCCTTAACTGCCATTTACAATCACTAGCTAAAATATAGAATATAGATGTGTATATAAACAAGAGGCAAATTAGTATTGGGAAGCTGGGTTTAATAATCCCCTAAAAGAGTCCATCTGTTTTATAAAGACCTCTTTTTCCTTTTTTTTTTTTTTTTCATTTTTTAAACACTCTGCTACTATAAACTCTACTCATAGTATATCTGGTCTGAGTGTTTCCCTCAAGTTTCAATTATGTAAGCACTGAGGGGCAATAAAATATCACACAGGTTCAGCCTGCTTTAGAGTAAGTATTATAACATCAGACAAATAAAAATGCAATTCCTTTAGTACTGATGTTCAATAGCATTGGTTACTTCTTATTTTTCTGATTTTTGCAAATATTCATCATATTATCACTGGAATAGCTGAAAAAGATTGCAAGCTCTTTCAAAGTTCTGAATTCATGTTTGGAACTGAAGTAAGATTTTGTTTTCCTGCTTAAAACACTAGAAAATCACATTTTCTGCAATGAATGTAAGATTGATAACCTAAAAAACTGGGTGATTTGCAGGTATAAAGGACTAAAACAATTTATACTCTGTGTTTCCAATCTACTATGGTGAAGGGAATAAAACACCATTGACTACACCCTTCTCACAGATAGAGGTCACTAATGGACTGGATTTGAATCTGCCTAGTGAAAGCCTGAAAGTTACATGAAAGTATCCTAGACAAAAATGGACTCATTTTGAGATTAAAGGGGTAACAGAAATGATTAAGAAATAAAGCTCTCACCTTCCTGGAAACAATATTATCTTAAGTGTGCCTTCTTTCTGATCATTTAAATAGAAAGTTCAGTACAGGAAAAGCCTGATAGGAAAAGCCTAAAACTTCCTTTTGTTTTCTTCACTTGGTAAAACTGCGTCTCTCCTTCTTTGCTGCAGGAAGGGTAGGGAAGTCAGCCCAAATGACATCCCACATTTTAGATACTGCTATTTTAAGCAGTTGAATGCATGCACATTCTTGATTATTGAAGGAAAGCACAGCCCCTGTAATGCAGATTCCAACTGGGAGGGTGTAGGGTTGCGCAAAGGAGATATGTCTACATCCTAAATCAAACTATCCAGCAGGCCAGGGTATAAATGTGACTTGTAACAGTGGCTCAAATTAGATCCAGACTTCCCCAAGCCAAACACAGATAACATCACCTTATACAAAATATAGGGTGTACATGTGTGTGAGGAGCGACTCTTAGGAACGCTGGGTGCATTCCAGCACCACTTCTTGCTAAAGCCTTGGACTTTGGAAAACACTGATGACTGTTCTAGTCACAGGTAGTTTTACAGACACTGTATTTACACAGTACTCTGACTTGTTCCACCTATAGTACTGCAGGCCTGAACTCTCTTAACTGCCTCGCTACCATATCAGGATACAGAACCACCATTGAAACAGCTTCTTGAAGTCTCTCCTCACATAATTTTCAGAAACAAGATCAGCCCTAACATTCCAACATCACTTTTGTCACACAGAAATAGTGACTTTAAAATCACATCTGTTATATCTTTTTAATTATGCAACGTTTATATCTTTTTCATTATGTAAAGTTTATATCTCAGTGATAACATTGCATATATTGACTCTTTCAAAGGAGAAAGAAAAGAAAGGTGGATAGAGGTATAGGTGCAGTACCTTTTAAGTGTTTTGAAAAAAATGCCAGGATGAACTTTTCTCCTTCCAAAAACACATATATCAGAAATCAATTCATTAATTTCCTCTTAAACTACAAATATATAAAGGTCTTTCTTTGGAGAAAGACCATGTCAGTGAATGAAGCAAGGAATCAAGTCTATGGAAATTTGTGGGGGTTTTTTTTATGGTTAGTTTGATTTACTAAACTCAAGCACTGATCAATTTCAACCTCTAAACCGGCTTAATTTCCCTGCAAGCCCTGTAAAGTTAGTTACAGTAAATAAACCTCCTTTAACATACACTGTGACTTTCAGAGAGAGAGGGGGAGAGGGAGAGGGAAGGAATGAGAGAGGGAGAGGGAGGTAGAGGTCTGACTTGCTTTAGTATCTTTTCCTGCTCCTCGTGCAAGGAACCTCTCCCTTTCTGTTTGGCTGAGCTCTGCATTGCAAAAAGCAGCATCTGAAGAAATCTAATCAGTACCTTCCATACACAGTACAGGAATTTACACAGATTTGTGCCTTGGATTTATTAGCTTATTGTAAGCCTTAAAACAGATTTTCTCCATTAAAATTAATTAAAAGCTCCTGTTGACTGCTTCCCACTCCAACAAGAAGGTGGAGAATCTTATTCTCTTAACTTTGCTGATTGTTTATTTATCTTTTATGGGGTTTTATATCATGCTCAAGAGAGGTCTTTTCAGCTGCTCTACTTCCTTTTGCGATCTGCTATTTTTTGTTCACACACCATATCCATGCACCCAGCTCCCCGCCGTATTCGTTCTTATTTTGTCAGATCCCCGTCTAACTAGTCAGGTCTCTGAGCGGCTCCTTTGTATTCCGAAGTCCTGATCCGATTCTCTTAACCTCGCCCCCACCCACTCACCGCCAGCCCCGCTCCGGAGGCTGCTGATGGGGATCTGATGGATCCTCCTGCCGGGCGCAGCTCCCGACTCTCCCCGTAGATTCCTGAGCACTTGGCAGCGCCGAACTAAGCCGACTACCTCTTCCAAGCAAGGCTCACCTCTGAAGGTCCCGTTTCTCCGCACCACCTCCCACAGAGAACCGCTGCCGGTGCTCACACAGGCGCTCTGCCGGTGCCCTGCCGCAGGGGTAGTCCTCGGCTCTCCCCTCCCCGCGGGGTGGGGGCCAGGCTCGGCTCCCTCCCGCTCGGCAGTGAAACGCGACCGGGGACCCGGGACCTCGCCGCAGCTGCCAGCTCTGCGTCCCGCTCCTGAGCCACACGCTGCCGCAAAACAGCCCGGGGACCCTGCTAGCACTCGCCGCCGGCCATTCATAAATCCACACTTGTGTGTGCCCGGCGCCGCGGACACGGGGCTCTAACGTGGCGCAGGCGGTATTTCTGACACAGGCTGATCCCGGCTCCTCAACTTTGCCATCTGGGAGAAGGCAAAGGGCACCGCGGCTTTAGATCGCCCGGGGCTAGAATTACCAGAAAGGAAAAGAGTGAGAAATGAAATCCCAACTGTACCTGGCGGCGTCTGGGAATCCCTCGGCGGCACCGATCGTAATCCCCCTCCGCGCCTCTGGCCCCCCACACCAAAACTTTGCTGCCGCCGCCGCTCCTGGGTGGTGGCCGCCGCCGCCCTCCGCCCGGCGCCGCTCCCGGCCGGCCCCGCGGGCCCGTTCCCCGCCGGCCGCCGCCGCTCCGAGCGACCCCCGCGCCTCCCGCGCCTTCCTCCGCCCTTACGAGGCGGCGGCATCGTCCTACCCCCTGCTCCGCCACCTCCTCCTCCGGCGCGCAGCCCGCGGCTCTGGCATTCCCAACGCACTTTCTCTCCTCGATTCGCTCTCTCTTTCCCCCGCCGTTCCTCCTTCTCCGGTAAAAAAAATAAACGAGAGGGGACCGCGGCTACGCTTGGTCTTGGGGTTTCTTTCTTTCTGTTTGTTTTTTTTTAGGTTTTTTTTTTGTCTCTTTCTGTCCTCTGGAAACGATGAAAGGATCACATGAGGAGCAGGCACGGCGACCCAGGACCCTCGTAAGTCGGAGAAGGCATCGGACACATATATGTAAGTATATGTGTGAGTGTGTGCGTCTGGCTCTCTCCAAGTCCTGCGCCTGCCTCCAGCCGGGATTGCAGGCTGATCTTAGCAGTAATGATGCCTCACATCTCACTATTCCCTGCTAATGTAAGTCGTGCCTTTTTTTCCTCCCTGCCTGACACCCCAGGGAGATGTTTACAGTAATGAATTCAGTTGATAGCCATCTCTCTCCCTCTCTCTCCTGGAGTCCCTCCCACATTTCTAGTTTAAAGAATGCTTGGAAGGCAGGGCTGCAACCTAAAGCTTTCCAAGAGGCAAAGTCAGGCTAGATTTTCTCTTTCTCTTCTTTCCTTATTTCCCTCCCCGTCCCCCTCGTTCCCCCCGGCCTCTTTTAACCCTTAGCTTGCTGAGGACAACTTAGCGAGCTTCATCCGTTTGGACTTGCCCTCTCCCCCGCTTTCAGCAATGGGAACCGAGCGGGCGGCGCTGCCCGGGGGGATGGACGGGCTGCGCAGCCCCCGATCCCCGCCCTGCCTCACCGCCGGGCCGGCGCTGCGGGAGACGGAGGTGCGGGTATCGCCGCCCTCCGGGGAGGGACTGCCCCGACACCGCAGCTCCGGGTACTCTCGGAGTGTATCGGAGCGTGTGAGAAGGGAAGCCGGGAAGTGAGCTGAAAAACTCCCTGAGCTGCGGTTCTGGGAGATGCCCTCGCTAGCAATAATTACAGCTGCTCTCTCCACCAACATGGCGATATTTCATGTGCAGCCGCCGCCAAGCCCGCCTCCCCCACCCCCTTCTTTTCCTCTCCTTCCTCCCTTGCGAACTTTTAGACAGACAGTAGCAGTATGCAACAAATATAACACAGAATTAAAGAATCCTCAACCCTCAGGGAAGAGACGGACCTCCTCTAGCATTCTGTCTGATTTTCATCATCAGTCATAAAAGACTTTAAAACCGCTGGAGAAACCGCTTTTTGCCCTAAAGCGGTAACAACACTCACTCCCCCCACCCCCTTATTTCTCCTGTGCACATTCAGTGCGTGTGCATGAGTGTGTGTGTGTGTGTGTGTGTGTGTGTGTGTGTGTGCATGCAGGGCTGTCTGCGCTTGTTTCGGAGTAACCCTTCCCCCGCCGTCCAGCTCCCTAGCAGGCTACTGCCTTGCCCTGGCAAGTCCATTTAAAGACAAGGCTGTTTAACACCGAGAAACACTTGAGCGATAGGATACAGCCGTCAAGGTAGGACGTGGGGTGTGAGAAGAGAATTTGCCTCAAACTCCTCCAATTAACAAAGACAACGCACAGCACAGCTTTTGGTGAGAGTTACTTTAAGAAACGGGCTGGGGAGGGATGGAGGAGAGGGAGCTGATCAATGCCATGTGTCGAGGAAAGAGAAAAGGGAACCGAAATGCCTCGGGGTTGGCTTCCCCCTCACCCCTGGCTGCTCAGTGGCTTCTATTTGCCCGTCCGTCCTCAAAAGCTGAATCACTCGCCATTAGCTCCGCGCCTCCCTCGCCCTTCGCTTGGGGGGGCTAAACTGCTCACGACTTCAAAGGCTCAGTAAAGCCGTGCCGAGCAGCCCCGGCGAGGGTCAGCCCAGCTGCCGTGTGCTCGGCGCAGCTCCTGCCCCCTCACTCGTCCAGCCTTCCACCCCCTGCCCTCCGAGGGCACAGCCCGGAGCCGAGCCGAGCCGCGCCGCCTGCTCGCTCGGAGAGGGACTTGTGCCCTCACCTACGCGGAGTGATGGGGGTGGGGAGCGAGCACGGAAGGGGGAGCGCAGGTAGCCCAGCGTTTCTCAGGGGACTCAGCAAGAGGAAGGGAGTTAAGGACGAGCCCCACTCCGCTCACTGCTCTGCGCCCCCGGGATGGAGGGAAGCAGCCCGGGACCCAGCCGGCCGGGAAGGTGAGGGTATGACACGGGTCAGTCCTGAGCCTGCTTCCTCGCCTCGGAGCAGGGGCTGCTCTGTAGTCGAGTGTGCTCAGAGCTCCCAGCTGGTCCCGAAGGATGAAAGGATCAGGAGCCCCGTAGAGTACAAAGGCTAATGAGCAACCTTTTTCAAAGGCCGTTCTAGGTATTTTTTTGACTTTTAAAAATCTCTTTTCTTTCTTTCTTTCTTTCTTT
>VZTJ01011332.1:410326-448276 GCA_013397795.1 Orthonyx spaldingii | reverse complement strand
CTTTCTTTCTTTCTTTCTTTCTTTCTTTCTTTCTTTCTTTCTTTCATTTTTAAGCCTCTTGCATACTTTTTAGATCTCTTACTTGAGCATGATTTAGATCTCCTTCATGAAGCTGATGGACGACTAGTGCATTTTCTGGCGAAAAAAACCCCTCTTTCTCATGCTCAGTCCACCTGTCCCTCTGCTTTCCACGTCCCCAATACTAGCAACCTGTCACCAGCACAGAAGGCAGAGCTGACCATTGTCGAATACAGGTATTTCTGCCCTCTGTGCCCCCAGTCGTGCAGGAAAGTGGGAATGTTAAAAACTTCTGCAAGGCTGCAGGCAGTTGCCCTGCTCCACAGTCTCAGAAAGATTAGGCAGAATTATTCCCGTTCCTCTCCCTGTCCCTGGACCCTCAACCAGCCCATGCTTCAAATCAGTGAATGATACTCAGGACACGTTTTGGTCAGATCAAGATCGTGTCAATCCAGAAAGTGACTTAATCAGGTGTTACCTGCTCCTGCAGAAGTGGGTTCCTTCTCGGTAGGTCACCCAAAGCCCACCGGGTCCGGCAGGTTGAAAGGGGAGAAAGTGGCAGAACAGCTGGGCTCCGGCATGGTACTGTTTTAAGGATCACCACCGAGGTCTCGGTTTTCCATAGGTGCCAGTGGTCACCAACACCCAAGGTTTCTCTCAAGGAAAGGAGGAAGGAAATTATGTTCCCAAACTGCTCTCCAGCCGGTCATTTGACCCTGACACCCATCGATGACACTGAAGAACACCCCGTCGAAGCGGCTAAACGCCTGGTAATTTCCTGTCTTCGCTTCCCCCGGGCGGCCCTGGCGCACCGCCGCCCAGCGATCTTATCGCCGTGCGATCATTATTCACCGGTGACAACCAGAGATGCAGCGCTCCTAAGTGAGGGTGACAGATTTCAAACGCCGGGTTGCAGCGTATCCAGCTTCAGACATATTCTTCCTCAAACTTTGCCTAGCAAGCAAGTCAGCGGCTTAACCCTTTGCAGGTCTTTCTCTTGCCTGGGCACCGAGACCCCAGCACCGGGGATTGCTGCTTTGGGGGGAATGCAGGACAACACGGCTACTTGGCTGGGGGATTTTTTTATTACGTGCCGTTTTCTATTCTTGGTTATTTTCACTTGAAACAGATGAGAACCGCGAACTCTGGGGAGCAGATGGAGGGCTGGATACTTTTCTGTGATTAGGGGCTGGAAAAACCCTCTTGGCGAAGCAGATCGCTGGGGACTCACCTGTGGTCCCTCTTTGTCACCGAGTCTGCAAACTCATCTGCATGGCGTGAATTCCTTTCACACACATACAGAGCTTCTGCACTTTCCTCAGCGTGGTGTGGTTAAAAGTACAGTTCCAAAAGTGCCATTTCACTCAGATCTCCAGATTCAGCGCTTTTACAGGTTATTAACTACAACAGAGAAAGAAACATATTTTCAGGAAAAAAAGAAAAAAAAGAAAAACCTTTTTCACACATGCACTTTGTAGTCAAAGGAAATATTTACCACCACCAAACTCCAGCATGTCAGAACATGTTTCCTCCTAAGCTCAAGAAAGCCTTAAAACTGAGAGAAAAACATGTGTAATTTAAAGATGAAATGAAGTGCTTGAAAGCTTTTCAAAGTGGGTACCACCAGCCCAGTGCCCCATGTCAAGACAGCATCAAGGGAAACCAGATTAACAAACTCCATTAGTTGCCTAATATTCATTTATATATATTTTCAGTGCATTGTGATGCTTCTGTCACCCTTCTCTAAACCCCAACCCATCGCCCCCCCAAAAAGAAAAGGGGAGGGAGGGAGGGGACGACACGCAACCTCTGACTGCAGCTGGTGTTCTGGGAGCTCCTTCCATTGCCCCCGTGGTCATGCTGTAAGAAGGATGCAGAGGCAGGTAGATGCATATGAATGGGAATTTCAGTGCTTTCTTCATTAGATGTGTAAGATAAGGCTGGACAAAGGAGGAGAAAAATCCTACGGTAAGCAAAAGGACAGGAAAAAAAAATATCCTCCTCCCACCCACATCTCTAAGTTCCAATTTTAAGCACAGCAGGCAAATAAACCTCCTTTGAAGAACAACCCCCAGCCGCACTCAAAAAGAACCCCCCAAAACTCCCCAAAAATTGACCCTGTAGACATCACACATATCCTTGTCCAGTTTGTAACCGTGGGTGACGTGAGTGGGGACGGTGAGTGGTCCCGGCCGAGGAGGGTTTGGCAGGCGGGAGGAGAAGCGCTGCCGCAGGTGCGCGGCGGGGGCTCCGCGGGCGCGGAGCGGGGCCGGCTGCACGTCCCGCGGCGCGGCCAAGGTGGCAGCAGAGCACAGCGCTAGGATGGATGCTCGGCGGCCACCGGGGACACTTCCCCCCTTCGCTCCTTGCAACACGCTCTGCTTAAACTGCTGCGCACCCCCTCCCCCTCTTCCCCCTCATCCCCCCTCTCCACGCAATCTTGGTAATAGTCTGATTACTTGGTTTAAACAATTTTCCCCCTCACCATCACCACACTATAAATGTGTCGAGGATGTATTTATTTATTTATTTGCTAGCAAACCGCTTTGCATGGCTGAGAAGCTGTAAACTGAAAGGAGAATATAGAAATATATTCTCTTTAAATTATCTGTGATCATACAAGATGGCTAGCCTGGAGTGATGGTCCACTGATCCGTAATAAAACCTCACATATTTTATAGAAAATGTTATACGGGGTAACATTAAGAAATATTATAAAAATGAAAGTGTCTTTTTAATATTTTTTTTCTTCCAGCTATATTGTTAGATTGATTTCTGCAGCTTGCAAGAGAGAGGGTAAAAGGAAATGGAAACAATTTTGTAACTGGGAGGTTGGTCTAAATCATACTGAATAATCTCAACTTTTGTCAGCAATGTAAAATTTTACTTCAGGCCTTAAATTCATGCAGCTGACAGAAGGGGAAAAAAATCACAAAGTATATTCTTCATCAAATTTTGGAAAATCAGCTTATTAAGAAAGGTTTTGAGGAAGGAAAGGGAAAGGAAAGAAAAGGAGATGGGGAAGGAAAGAGACAGAAAGGAAAGGAATGGAAAGGAAAGAGAAGGGAAGGGGCAGAAAGGGAGGGGAAGGGGAAGGGAAGGGAAGGGAAGGGAAGGGAAGGGAAGGGAAGGGAAGGGAAGGGAAGGGAAGGGAAGGGAAGGGAAGGGAAGGGAAGGGAAGGGAAGGGAAGGGAAGGGAAGGGAAGGGAAGGGAAGGGAAGGGAAGGGAAGGGAAGGGAAGGGAAGGGAAGGGAAGGGAAGGGAAGGGAAGGGAAGGGAAGGGAAGGGAAGGGAAGGGAAGGGAAGGGAAGGGAAGGGAAGGGAAGGGAAGGGAAGGGAAGGGAAGGGAAGGGAAGGGAAGGAGGAGAGGACATTTAGAATAGTAGAAAATGAGATATTAATCTATTGTTATATTTTATTGAATTTTAAACAAAATGAAGTTATAAATGTGTTCCTTTCTACTTCAATGAAACAAATGAAACACTTAACTAGAACTAATTAGGCTGGGAAAGACACATACCCAACATGTGCTTTCCCTGAGCTCTCACTTCTATGGTGAGTTTAACATGAAAATACCATACTTCTTCTGAAACAAAGTTTGGCAGAGTTTGCTGTATGACTCAAATAGTAAATAGTAAGTTTCTACCATTTTGGAGTTTAGGGATTGGATTTTATTTCCAAATAAAATTAATTAGAAAACTTATCTATGCCATTAGAGTGTCCTTGTTTGTCATGTTTCTCATCAACACTTTCTTTCCTCCACCTTTCCATTCAGCCCATTGTTACTTTCTTTTTATGCGTTGTATATGCAGTTAGGTATCACCTTGTAATTGTATGCATAATGCTTTGGGTCGCTGCATGTCATAGCCTTGACCTAGTAAAGGTTCTCCCTTCTTTACTCAAAGGGATTTCTGCATTTAGCGTTAGATAGTTTCATGATAAACTATTTCTGTGGATTGCCGTAGGCCTTTGGCCCTCCTTCACTGACTGGTCCCAAGAGACACAGAAATCTGTGAGTCTTATAGATCTTTTTTTTTTGTTGTTTTTTTGTCTTCAGGGCTGAGGAGGATGTTCCAAGGTTTTCTGTTTAGGCCTACTTGTCAGGTTGATTTCTAGTGAAACCAGGATATAAGATACTCAGACTCTTTTGATTTTTCCCCCCCCCATCCTTCTGAACACCTAAGAGACTCATGTTAAATTTTGTTTAAAATTAAAATTACAATTTTAAAATCAAAACAGATCTACCTAAATGCCAGCTAGTAGACATGCTGGAAATGGATAAATAAGTAAGACAGGAACACTGGACTGCAACATTTTTTTTTTATATTTGAAACAATAAAAAGTAAAATCTTCTGACCAATTTTTTTGACCAAAGTAAATTACAAAAAATTGTATTAGATACTATGCCATCTTATTTTAAGCAAAAAGTCCATAGGGAAGATAAGATTCTATGTATATATTAATGTTTATCACCTTAGTTTTCATACTGACAACAGTTGCACAAATGTAGATCAATCCAACCAACAGTTAGTTGAATTTTATAAAATTAAGGTAATGGTTTTGTTTGGTTTTTTTCATGTATAGAAAATGCAAGGGAAAGTAGAATAATGAAAAAAACTGAAATCAACTCACATATAAAAAAAAATTATGATTGACCTAACTACCAACCATAGTAAGAGTGAAAGGCCTAAGTACAATCTTCTGAATAACTTACAAATAGCAAACTTCAAGTTTTGCCTTTACATTTTCTAAGCATAATCATTACGGTCCTTTTCATTGTCATAGCCAGCTTTTAAAATAAAGGAATATCTTCCATCTCAGGTTCTGTCACTGCACAGAACAGTGTTATGTTTATGTTTCTGGAAAAAATAATCCATGCAGTTCTATCAGACAAACTTTTGCTTCACTGTGTAGAGCCAAAACACCTCAGTGAAAGTCACACAGCATTCATTAAGTTGCCCCTTATGCATTCAGTGCTCTTCTTTTATTCTAAGTGGAGAAGCCTAGAAGGCAGACTATCAATCTACTGTAGAGAAAGCATCCCTTTCTGATTGCAAGGCTGTCTACTCTATCTCCCATGGGAGCTCAAGAGCTCAGTCATTCTCATTTTCTACAATTTCATTTGTATTTTCTTATCCACAGGTTTGTCAAGCTCAAATAATTCTTTCACTTTTATCTATCAAGTCAATTTCTGTAACTTTTTGTATTTTCAAGGGGATGGTTATAATTATGACAGAGTGCCTCTAAATGATCAAAGAGGAGCCAGTTTTCTTTCAGCTCAATAAACATGAATGAACATTAAAATTATGAGAATATATAAAAGTTGGACAGGAGAACATTATTTTTAAAAAATTAGCCTGGTCAAAATATCTCAATATTATTTAAAGAGAGAACATTAAAAAAATGCTACAATTTATAATGTAGATCCCAAGTCTTATGGCATAGCTTTATCTTTATATTTGCTTGATTTCCATGCATCACTTTACACAATGTTAGCAAACTTTGTTCTACAATATTTCAAAATACTTCGAGCTCTGTCTGACAAATCTTAACCCTCTTTAACTCCAGTATCAGTTAATTATGTGGAATAGGATACAAGGGAGAATGTAAATTTTCTATTGAAATTTATTGATTTTTTGCCTTTTCTGGACTAATCCCTAGATTCTGATAAACTGGTAACGTCATTTTCTAGTCTTTTCTGTTCATTTATTTTAGAACATATTGTTATAACAAGGATAGATGAAAAGGAAAATTGGTTTCAATTACCCAAAGAAAAAGGTATAGAAAAGGTATAAAGATGTTACCCTGACCATCAGGGTCAAGAAGCAGAGGCTACATGATTACACCTCCAAACTCAGAAATAAATGAGCAATAATCTTTGCATGCTGCTGCACCAAGAGGTTCCCTTTCCAGGGGCTATTACAAGAGGGCAGAAAAACATGTCACCATGGTACAGACCAATTACCTGAAAGGAAAGAAAAAAAAAAAGAATGACTAGGCAGATGGTATGTGTTTTGAATCCTGATAAATTGGCAGTAAGCTTTCAGGTCCTCAAGGGCATTTTAAGGCAGTGAAAATATCTTGTGAAACCATTTGTCTTGCTCTTCAGCAGTGCAAAGCACCCACATCACAGATTTGTGGACTGAGGGGGATAGGAAGGTTGTCATAGTAGTCAACAACTTCAACTCTTTCAAAACATAGGGTACCAGATTAATTTTGTTCAGACCTAAAACTTTTTCTTAGGATTTAGTAAAAGTGATTTTATGCCACTTCAATAGTCTCTTTATGAACAGGAAGACACTACCTTTTAGGCTTAAGGGAAATGTTGTCAGGAGGAACAAGGCTCTCTGATTGGATCTATTGAACCAGTGAAAGGTACCCATCCAGGTAACCATGGCCTGCTGACCATGGAAAGAAAGAGAAGGGGTATGCATTTATGAGGGACGTGTTATGTTGAAGTAGAAATGCAGTGCTAAAAGTTATGAGGCTGCTTACTAATCAATGCTATGAAGAATATGGTGGCTAGTGCCAGTAGATTTTTTTGTTTCATTCCCATAGTATAGCAGAACTGAGAAAGTCTAAATTTGTTTCCCCATTGGAATGCTGAAGGAACCTTCCAGTGAGAAAACCCACCTGCAGAATTGCACCAGGATTGTAAATTTAGGGTGAGCTTAATTCATCTAGGAGTCATTGTTAGGAAATTTCATTCCTCTTGTAGGAATTCTTCTGTTTTCCAGTTAGTAATCTTTGCAATTCTCAAGATCTTGAACAAGCTGTGAGGAAAGGCCAATATTGCCTTTTCTATATACTATATACATTCAGCCTCTCAGAGAATACTGACCATTTTGTATAAAACCCCAGCTATATGCAAAGATAACAGCACAATGGAAATTCTTTTTCTGGCTCATATATATACATATATATTTAATTGTCTTGAAGAATTAATAATTAAGTAATTGAGGTCTGCTTCTTCTTTTCTTTTGACTCAAACAGACCCTTCCTCAATTCATGATGAGTTTTCAGTTAATTCTGCTTACTTGGTGGTGACAAATTGCACTTGAAATCTACAATAAGATTATTTAGTTAAACATACCACACTTACAATGTCCTAGGTGGAGTAGTTATGAAGAAGAGCCATGAATATACCCTCAGGATAAACTGAACTTTTTACTTGCATCATAAAATGATCCGCCTTTCTGTGCCTCAGGCAAAAGGAATGCTAAGAAGTTAAGCTATTCTTTTTGGTAGCGTTTGAGAAGACAGTGAAATCCTCCCTGAAGAGAATGAAGCAGCTTGAGTGTGTAATCATTGATTGGTGAATTTTTGTAAGTCCAAACAATGAGTTAGGGAGAGGAGAGTTTTCAGGTTTTGGCTTATTCATTTTAATATTGAAACATATACATATTTGTCAGCACTAGCTCGTCAGAGAGACAGATTTCTGCAAGCTCAGAGAAGCTGGAGTTTCACTGTAGGAACATCTCTGGAGTTTGTTTCCTGCATTTGTCAAATACAACTTTTCTTAACCACTATTGAACAAAGTAGGCTAACTATATACTTCTATTGTCATTGTCCTTGGATTTCTCTGATCTCAAAGGTCATTGTTGGCTACTGAACACTGTTATGGCCAGGCTTAGCATTCTTACAATTTTCAGCTTATTGCTGGACTTGTTGTAGGGAACAGCAAGAAAAAGGGTGGATGTGCTGGAAGTCAATGGTGATCCCAGAAAAAGGCAGTGCCCTCAGCCAGTCCTGCAGAAGGGAGGCAGGGTGAACAAAAAAGGGGCTTGGTACAGGGTTCATTAATATTCCCAGACATGCCAGGATGGAGAGACAGGTTCAGGGTTTACAGAAGACTGGAGACAAGAGTGGAAATAAGGCTATCATGCCTATCTAATGTCCATCCAGGAGACAGGACTGGAGACCTGCACCTCCAGCAGTGACTGCATCTGGTGCCGCCCCCAAGGTCACACAAAGCCCCTGCACCAGAGCAGAGTTGGAGAGAAAGAGTGGGGATAGGGTCTCCCAGGGAGGGATGGACTGACCCAGTCAGGGCCCATGGGCTCCCCCAGGACTCTGGATTGATGACACTAGCCACCAGTAACTGCACACTTGACTTGCTAAAAACATGTAATACTTGATGTATACATAACATCAGCTCTTTGAAGGGCCATTTCATAAATTCACAAACAAGCCCCAGCTCTTTCCTCCAGCAATAGTCAATTTTACCAGTCCATACTGGACAGTCTATTGCATTATATATTTGAAAGATTATTTCATCTACATGTAAGAAAGTTTTAAGCTCTTTTCAGATGCTATTAGTACGTCTCTTTTCTTAGTCTTTTCATTGTTGTGCATGAGATTGG
The DNA here is from genome assembly GCA_013397795.1 of Orthonyx spaldingii. Classification (NCBI taxonomy): domain Eukaryota; kingdom Metazoa; phylum Chordata; class Aves; order Passeriformes; family Orthonychidae; genus Orthonyx; species Orthonyx spaldingii. The sequence goes on along the minus strand of VZTJ01011332.1, from coordinate 439,895 downwards.
ACAGTCTCAGAGAGGAGATACACTGTTACCATTTTGATCAATTGTCTTATAATTTTTCTTATCATTGATAATTTGACAGAGATAATTTCTAGAGTAAGGTTATTGCTTGAGACATGCAGATATTGCAGTCATCTAACTGAGGAGGTTTAAGCAATTATTGACCAAAACTTTTTCCTGTTCTCCTGCAGGTACATTTTTTGCAACAGTTATTACTGAGATGTGTTCTTGAACCTCTGCAGATGACAGCAAAATATGTACTAGTGTTGACCAGGGTCAATTTCCAACTTCCTTTGTTTTTTGCTAGGCAGTAAACTGATAACTATCAGAGGTTGCTGCCAGTCCAAAAAAGCTCTTCCTGTTGAGGGAAAATGAGGAAAGGGAAGGGTGGACAACTGGGGGAGGCAATAACTTTAGCCAGTGCTGCTTGATCCCCCACTGCAAATGAGTCAATAGTCACAGCTCTAATTTAAAGTTAAGGAAAAAAAACCTCTCTAACTTCCAAGAATGCAAATCCTCAAATTAGAAAACAGTCAAAAAACCCTCAAAAAATCCATTAATGAACCAATACAAAGTAAGCGAACAAGATAATTATTGGAAGAAAGGAATTCCTAGTGAATATTGGGGTAGATTTCCACATCCTGTCATAGATTGCTGCCATGATTTCCATTAGAAATGCAGGTTTTGAATCTCATGATTTTCAGTTTTATGACTAAGAGAAGATTAGAGTTAACAGTTCTGGTTTTATTTCACTTTTTGTCACTGCTAAGGTTGCATTTATTGGATTGTTTGTTTTGATTCCCCCTCCTTTTTTTTTTTTTCTATATTTTAAGATGCCCAGAAATGCTGAATAGTGTTTGTGCCATGTGATACCTGAGCTAAGGAGCGTGTTGCAGTCAGTACCTGTGAACTCTTCACTGCCTGTAGCTTCAGGGCATTGTCTGCTATCACTTACCTTATCCTCTGACAGAATTATTTGACTTAGCTAGGCTTATTTCAGATTTGCAGGGGATGATATTAAATTTATCATATCCTAGGAAATCTGTTCTTGAAGACAGGTGAGTAGATCCTTTGGTAATATCTCTTCTGTAGTTGTATTAAAAGAGAGACCAGAAAATTGCTTTCTACATATTTAGTTACTATCACAAATCTGGAATTCTATACTTGGAGATAAATGGACAAAAAATGTCTCCTGCTGTTGCAGGGCAAACTCTATTGAGTCAGCTGAGTCAGATCACACTGACTGCAAAACTTTTGATGCAATGAATCAGAGAATTGGTATAGCTGTGCCAACACCCTGCTGCTTCTGCCCATGCTGTTGTTTGACACTTTAGAGAAACGTGCAAAAAATCCATAAACCACCTGGCCAATTGTTCAAGTTACATATCTTGATTAAAAAAGTTATGGATGAAGAAGCAGAAGTCAGGGAAACTGATGATCTTTTTCTAGTTGAGTGCTCAGTTAGACACCTTGTATTTAACAGAACATGAAGAAGCTCTCTTTTGTTTCTCACTTTTTTCTAAATGATCATATTTTATGAAGCATGCATGTACTAATCCACAGACATAGACAACTGGACTATTAAGATTCATTAAATGCATTGATTTGTCTCTTTCTGTTTCTTATCAGTCATTAATGATGCACAACGACTTGTCTCCCACTTTTTTCATCTGTTTTCATCTATATTCCTCATATTTTACCTCGAACAAAGAGTAGTCTTGTGTCACGAAGGCTCATCAAAGTCATAATTGCACTTCATTTATCTGCATTTAGCTGTCTGTCATCCGTTAGCATCTTGAACACTCTATATGTCTTTCTGCACTTGTCTGCATTCTTCCTCATTTGCTTTTCCTGGACCATCCATTACTTCTTGCTAAATGCTTTCTGCTTTTAATTTTTTTTAATTACCAGGTGTGTTTGTAACCTTCTAACAGTTTCAAACCAGAAATATTGGCTTTTTTTCCACATTTAGCAAGAGTTTATAGTCAACACTATTATTTATCTAGAAGACTAATGTGCCCAGCAAGGCAGGATAAATCTCAATATTGAGGATCTGTTATACACCACAACAGCCTACACACCTTCTCTAATCTATCTTTTATGCTCTAGACATTATCCTTGACATAGCCTAAAACTCAAAAGCACTCCAATTTCCTTATTGTAAGTAATTTCTGTAAAATTGTCAGCTGATAATGATCAGATTGGTGGCCAGAAGGGAATAAGGACTGTTACTGATGATTTTCATTACTTCTTGGTTTTATTGTTTTATATGTTTTACTTTTAGTTAATTAAAATATTGCCCTTTTTTTTTTTTATCATACAACTGCTTATGCTTGTCTTTTTCCTCTTAGGTACCTGTCTCATCATCTTTACTACGTCTTATTTTAAAAGACCTGGCAAAACTAAGTTACAGAGGGTGCTTTACAAATTAGATAACTCAAATTTCAGAGGGCTTCTTTGAAAGAAGTAAATGTGGAAACATTAACTTTGGGCTGTACAGATACTGTGTTCCTTATCTGTGAAAAAGGAGAAATGAGCATCCTTTCCTTCACAAGGAAATCCTAGCAGGTGAGGGTTATCAGACAGAAGGTTACTGTAGAAGGATAAAATAGTATATACTTTATGTTTCAGATTCTTAACTGAGGTACATTGGTATAATGGAGTCAATGAAACTATGGTGGTTTATATAAAAGGAAAACAAATTTGGATGGGTTTGTTTGTTTTTGCATTTAACTGAGTCATGCAGATTAACAGTGGTATCATTACCTCATGTAGGTGGGTTTCAGAGGCCCAGGAACTTTATTTACTTGAGCTCAGGTGAACAAAACTATTTAGTGTTTGGTAATTCTTTAGACCAGAAATAATATCAGGTCACAAGAAATCTGCTGAAACTCAGTTTACATTAATATCTCTCTGTAATTTTTATACTTTCACTAAAACTTCTGATAGTGTATGCAAACTATTAAATAGCATTAAGAAGAGCAGAAGCCAAGTCAAAAGGGACAAATACTTCACCAGCCTTCTTAACTTTTCATATGTTGCTTTAATGTCAATTAATTTTATAAATACTAGAAATCCTTTACATCTTTATAGACACTGTACTGTGAAATTGAGCAAACCAATCTTTAACAGGTGTTATATTTTTAAAGCAGCAATGCAATAATCTAAGGGATCTATGAAGCATTGCTAGAGTATGTCTAATTTGATTTTCAAATATTTTTATTAAGCTAGTAAGTTTTAACTGAGAAAGAACATACAGCTTGGAAACACAACCAGATAATCCATCATGATGGCTAATTATCTTCAATACCAATTATACATTTGAGTTTGTCTATCTCGAATTTTCAGCTATTGTACCCTACTACACATTAGGACATATGAACTTTCTCATCACAAACAAAATGGATTTGTCTCCTAAACTTCCTTAAGTAACAAAATCTTTTTTCCTCTTTTCCACTCTTTTGTTGGTTACCAATTCCTTGTCATGTTACAGCATCACCCACCCACACATCCCAGCTGCCACTCTCTCATTTTCCATCCAAAACAGCAGAATACATCACCTGTTATCAATGCTGCCATTCATTCTCAAGAAACAATCAAGAAATAGGTACTTATCCAAGCCTCCTGGCAGCCACCCGTGTTTGAAAGATTGAGGAATTCTATTTCTAGTCTATTTCCTGATCTTCATCAGCATAGAGTATAACATGGCTCTGGAAAAACTTCTGAACTTCAACTAGAAAGAGCTAGTAAACACAATGTGAATAGAACAAGTTCATAGTTTTGCCTGGGCTGCTAGTGAAAAATGGAATTCCAAATGGAGCAGCTAGAAGGAACTCAATTTTTCTGGCTCTCAGGGCCACAGACAAGACTTTGTCTCTGGCTTTCCATGTTCTCTGCTTCTCTGCTGTTCTGTGGAAAATTTTGTCATTTTTTTGTTCAGCTTTCTTTTTCCTGCCATATAATTTGTGCTGCTAAATGCTATAGTACACTCAGGCCTGCTGACTATCTCTTCTTGGTTGCTATTTAATCCCCTTTGCTACCTTACACCTCCTTTCTGCCAATAGATTGGCTGCACCACTGCTGCCACTTGTGTCACTGAAGTTGTTGTTTTATTCATCCATATGGAAATATGCTGTGGATTAACTATTTCTTAGTATTACTTCTTAACTTTGACTTATTTATTGCTTCAAAGGACATAACTCTTCTCATGTTGCCTGATTTTCTCTTCTTGTACTCCTCTTCCCTCCTTCTTTCCCTTACCCTTTCATTTCTTAACCTCCTTTTCTTATCTTAGCACAGAATCTCAAGCCCTAAATCACAAAGTGCAATGTAATAAGCGCAAGTGGTTGCGCTGTTATAACTTACAAAAGAAAATGAAAAAGGGTCAGGGAAAATGCCCCCATTAATCTCTGCTCTTGCATTTTATACAGCTGTTTCTGCCCCTGTAGGACAGATAGCAAAAATGCCAACTTCATCCCAACCTGCCTATAGGCAAAGATAATATGAAGTGGAAGATGAAATGGCCATACCCCATAGACATCTTCCAGAAATGTCATATTCATGCGGTTTTTTTTCCTTTCTTCCCCACAAGCTATATATTTTAAAATTTTCTCCTCCTGTGTTACCATCAATGTTTTTGTTTTGGTTTTTTTTCATATCTAAACACAGCATGTGGTATACCAGGGAGAAGTGCAGTCTTCAATCTCAGGTCTGCTTAGTAATGGCAGGTGAAAGCAAAAACTCTGTTCCAGTTTGAATATCTGACAGCATTATTAAGATCTAATGTCTGCTTAACCGGTTATCGCTACAGTGTCTCCACCTAACGTAACTGCTCAAATTCTGTGATTTCTGGCTTTCCTACTCCTACTACAAGACTGCCAGGGAAGTTTATGAGAGTAACAGGCCTGAGAGAGCGTAAGTTAAAAAGGTATGGAGCCAGAGGGTGACAGGCTGTATTTGGGACCTTGTGGCACAATTCCTGATCACGAAGAGGGTCTACTGCTCTATGTAGTTGCCACCAAGTGTTCTTCATGAGTCAAATTGAAAGAATTTTTAACTGGAATGGGTCCAGCAGTGTTGTAGGCTGCATATCCCAAGTCCTTCCCTATCTTTTGGTAAGCAATAGGTTTCCACTGTCTCTGCAACTCAGTAGATAGCTTTTGGTCATCCACCAGAGCACAAAAGCATTTTGGAAAAAAAAAGAAGGCTGTGAATTATTTTACATTTTGGGAATTGAGTGGCCGTATTTTGGTCATGTGCTGAAGAAGGATTATGATGGCACTCTAAAATTAATCATCTCCCACTGCTTTCATCCAAATAATTCATCTGCCTTATATTGTATTTTCTACATATCTGTGACCTCTCACTTCTCATCAGCTGCTCCCTCTAGAGTGAAGGAGTGACAAGATGGCTCATAGCACCCTACAGGATTTGAAAGATACTTACAGAAAGAACGCCCTAAAGAAAAAGATGCAGGGAACACTATAATTTACACTATTTGTGCAGCCTTCAATGGAGGTGGGAGAAGAAGGCTGAAAGGAAAATAAAAGTTATGAAAACTGAAAATGTGAGGTAGAGATGGAGGAAAGTTTGGGAGCAGTAGGTGTCTGAATGTTGTTTCCTATTAATTTAGATTCAGTATGTTGTTAACCAGCAGCCTGTCACTTTTTTTTTGTTTTCGCTTGGCTGTGTTTCTCAAACCGTGAAAATCTAAGGCAAACCAATTACTTTTCAGTGTTAAATGCAAATTAAGATTTTTTGTTTTATTACCTTTTCCAACATAGTATTTTGTGAAAATAATTTTTCCTTAGTTCTTTCTAATGTAGGCAGAGATCTTTACATATACAGTGTATAGTGTACAAATGCAATGTATACACAAATAAATATATTTACATAGCCAGGGATCTGCCTGTACTGATAAAATCTTTAAGCCAAATTCAACATTTATACAACTTGTCTCTCCATATTATCCTTGTGTGTTTGGATTAAACAAATCTACAGCTTTCTAATTGTCATGGTTTAACCCCAGCTGCCAACTAAGCGAAACTGGCACACTAATAAAAGATCTGAGTCTTCCTTCCAACACTGCACAGACCGTACATCTGGGAGATCATTTTGGAAGTGTGAAGAAGACAAAACATTACTTCCTGGCATGTGTTCTACTCCAGATGAGCACGTCAGCACGCGCTTTTTGATTGCTTACCTGGTGTTAGTGCTCTGTGAAGGGATCCCGTCACCACAGGACTGTTTCCCGCTCAGGCTAGTTGAAATTGTCAAATTGTATGTCAGCCTTTTACAAATTCCAAATCCAGTAGGGCAGTAATGAAAGCCCAATGCCCTTTCTGAGCCAATGTGAATCACAGAGCATCTACTCTGGATGTCTTGTTCAGCAGCTAATCGCTGGGTTCTGCATGGGGAAGGAGTCTTTTAGTATTATCAGGACAGAAATTCTTCCTCTCCTGTCTTCTCAGAAGAATGCGATTAGCTAAAGGCAAGTCCTTATGGACTCCAATTTTTCAAAAGAATCCATACAAATCACAAGTCATCATGGCTGGAAGTAGGTGTTTTGCTTGAGGTGTTGAAATGTCAAAAAGTTTGTTTTCTTACAGGGTCTGAACTTTCAAATTATAAAAATGACAGCAGTCTGACTACCTGCTTGCTTTTGCCATGTTTTGCTTCTAACTTAAGAGCAGCAGTTATTTGCAGAGCAATTGATGATAACATCTCCTAAAAGTTGGAAAATCTTTGCAAATTATGTTGCAAAGGTTTGATATTTTCTCAGGAATGGTCCTTCACCCTTCCATTCTGGATTTCTGTTAAGGAAGGAGTTGTTCTCATTGATGTAATCCTTAGTTTTGGTTATACCTGTTGCAAAGCAGATGGCAAATGTTCTGCATCTTCCACATCTCAGTAAAGAGTTTGCATTGATAGCAACTGTATTAGTTTTTAGATCTCATAAAAACATACAGATGAGTTTTGTCACTGGTAAGAGAGAAGTTGAATTATGAGCAAATTGTTGTAATGATCTCAGCAGATCCAGTGATTAATTGTGTGCCCACTGGAAGTTTGTGCACAATTCTGGAGGTTTGTAGCGAAATCCAGGTTTATGATTGCTTTTCATAGGTATGCTGGACTTGTAGCTGAAAAGAAAATAGAATTCAAAAAATTATTAAATATATAATGAACAAAGAGAGAAATATAATTATGTGACTGGATGTATTTTTACATAATGCAGAATAATGGTTCCAGAGAGAATTTTCTGACCTGTTGGGTGAATAAAATGCATTTCTTAAAGCATTCCAATAATACTTTCATAGTATTAAGGGGTAAATGGGCTAATTACTATTAAGGACATTTAAACGAGTTTCTTGTGTACATTTATGTGTGAGACTCATGCTACTAGATAGGAATTTTCAGCAATTACTACCTAACCTCTTAAATAATGTCCTTTTTAATTCTAATGGAAAAGAAACAGGCTGAAGAGTCATAAGTAAGGCTTTAATTTTATTTGCTTACTTATCTAAAGATAAACAAAATTTTAAGAAAACTCACACTTAAAATGCAATAAAACCAGAGAGAGAGAGATATTTAATGTGAATTCACTGAACCAGATCTCTTGAGACCAGAGATCACAAATATTTGTGAAATATGTTTCTGATGAACAGGTACATTAAGAAGTACATGGCCAATATGTAAGATTGAGTGGCAGAAATGCCTTTGACATGGTCATTGCAATGTGTGTTTCACATGGACATTCCAATGCAGTGTTGTGACTGGAGTAGTTTATTTTCCTTGGTGGCAAATAAGCATGAAAAAGAGGTTCTTATTCAGAATGATGTGTATCAGCTCTTGTAGTATCTTGCACAAGTGCTAGAGAGAGATATGGCCATTCATAACAAAATCCTCAACAACCCAACTTGACACCCAGAATATCTGTTCTTTCCAGGGATTTTCTTCTCACTGTTACTGCAGTACTGCTTTACTCTAGTTCAACATATTGCTGAAATTAGGGTCAAGTCATTGTCAGATGAACTTTATCCTGCCAGAACTTGAAAACTTCCAAGGATGGAGACTGTACTCTAGGCAATCTATTTAATCTTGACTTCTTTCACTGGGCAAAATTTTTTCCCTGTTTTATGAGAAGTCATGGTGGTCAGGTGAAGCCCATGGTGACTGGAAAAAGAGAACCATCACTATAATTTTTAAAAAATGTAAAAAGGAAAAGCCAGGGAACTACAAAGTGGTGAGCCTCACCTCTGTGCCTGGGAGGCTGATGATGAGTGGTGTCCATCAGTGCTCTGTAATATCTTTATGAATGACACAGACAGTGAGATTGAGAACACCCTCAGCAAGTTTGCAGATGACAAGAAGCTGAGTGGTGTGGGTGACAGAACAAAAGGATGGAAAGCCATCCACAGGGACCTGGAGAAGACCTGAGAAGCGGGCCCACAAGAACATCTTGAGGTTCAACAAGTTCAACTGCAGGGTGCTGCACCTAGGTCGGGACAATCCCAGACATGAGCACAGACTGGGAGAAGAAGTTATGGCGAGCGGCCTGAGGAGAAGGATTTGGGGGTTCTGGTGGACACGAGCCTATCACGTGCGCTCACAGCCCCAAAAGGCAACTGTATCCTGGGCTGCATCAAAGGAGGAGTGGCTAGCAGGTTGAAGGAGGTGATTCTTCTCCTCTACTCTGTTCTCATGAGACCCCACCTGCAGTGCTGCATTCATCTCTGGGGTTGTCAGCACAGAAAAGACATGGACATGTTGGAGTGGGTCCAGAGGAGTGCCACAAAGTTGGTCAGAGGGGTGGAGCATCCCTCCTATTAAGATAGGCTGAGACAGCTGCGGTAGTTCTCCCTGGAGAAAAGAAGGCTCCAGTGGCCTATAGGTACTTAAAGCATGCTTACAAAGTAGAGGGGATAGTGATAGGACAAGAGGAAATGGTTTTAAACAAAAAGAGGAGAGATTTAGGTTAGATGTTTAGAAGAAATTCTTTACCCTGAGGGTGGTGAGGCACTGGAGCAGATTGTGTTGAGAAACTGTGGATGTCCCATATCTGGCAGTGTTCAAGGCCAGATTGGATGGGGCCCCATACAACCTGATATAGTGGGTGGCATCCCTGCTCACAGCAGCAGGACTTGGAACTAGATGATATTCAGGGTCTCTTCCAAACCAAGCTATTCTGTGATTTGATGATTCTATGGTGCTCTTTATCAATGTGTTTACTGGATGGAGTTGGCTAAAACTGGACAAAGTATCTTTATAGTGTTCTAAAGAATGGCATGTAAATGGGAATAAACAATTATCTTGATTTCTTGAATGTGTTCTGCTCCTGTTCCTACAGCTCAGACTGCAGTTAGCCCTTTCTGTTGCAGGTACACACTGATGGCTCATGCTCAGCTTGCCAGCTATTGCAAACTCCAGGAATTTTCCACCACAACTGCCTGGAACCAAGCCATCCCAGCCTGTAACACTGCAAGAGGTTCTACTTCCCATGTATAGGACTTTACATTTGTTTTTGCTGAATTTGATAAGGCTCCTGTTGGCCCCATTCCTTCAACAAGTCTGGGACTCTCCACCCTCAACTGTATTGACTGTTCCTTCCCTCCTTGTTGTCACCTGCAAACTTGAAGAAAGGGCACTTCATCACCTCCTTCAGGTTATTGTTAGAGACACTAAACAAGACAGATATGTACTGCAACATTAGTGTTTCCAGAATTCAAGTTGTCCATTGCGTCTTTCTGATTCTGACACTCACAAGTCTCCCTCCTAACTGTTCTTAACCCTGACCAGCTGAACCAAGGGCAAATTGATGGACTCTACACCAGAAGATGTCTTTTATTTCACTGAAAATGTTGTCTGAATGAAGACCAAGTGATTGTGTCATTCATAATACTGGGCATTCTTTCAACAAAGGGATTTCAAGAAAATTTCTGGTTCAGCAAATGCATAAAAGAGGGTCTTTTGATTTTCATAGCTGTACAGTGAAGTACTAGCAGGGTAAGCTTGGTGTATAATTATAATTTCTGAGAATCAATTGAAACAAAAGAACTTTGTGATGAAAAATGTACTCTAAAATGTGAGAGATATATTCTATGGATTGTCATTATTTTGAAGTCTTAAAATAAATAAATGTTTCCAGAAGCAAACACAACCTATTTAGATGCCAAATTCTTTTGTTTTCGTAAGTGTCCCTTTGAATGCACAGAATCCAGCAGTTAGCACTTGGCATCTAATTAACTTGTTATCAGGGAGGAAGTCACGGAGCGATGCCATTCCCCATTCTCATAAGTACCAGAATCTGTTTTAAAACTGTGGAGGCAGAGCACTAATAATAACAGCTTTCTCTGCTTAACTACTCTTTCCCTTCCAGCTCCACAACATACCTTAAAGAAACCCTCTCCCTAACTCAGAGGAAAAAAAATGCAACAAAAACCAGATCTTAAAAAAACCCCTCCTTAGCAAGATATAACCCTCAGGATTTTCCCCATTATTAAAGTACATTGTCCTTTTGTTCTGCTTTGAGAAACCTCATTCTTAGTACATTTTTAAGTTAACGGAGATGAGATTCTGGCGAAGATGAACCAGGGAGTTTGCATATTTTCTATAACTAGACTTCCAGGAGACCAATTAATTTTAACTGGAATGATGTAGGGACAGTTATGTTATTCACCTTTTCAAAGTGCAGAACAGGCTTTGCTTGTATTGAGTAGGCTCATCAAATTTACATCACCATTTAATTAAATGTTTGTAGCAATAATTGACCTCAGGAGTAAGTAATTTGGTAATAAATAGATTCCACTGTTTCTAAATACTATTTTAGTGACTCTCGGATGCTATTCATAGCTTCATAGCTTTGCCACGAATCTCATTAGCAATTTATTTAAATTCATATTCCATTGTAGAACTGACAGTGAATCAGAATGAAGTTTAATAATAGAGATTTCAGAGCACGGTCCAAAACAGAAAATAACATGCATTTCTCTGAAACTTTTCAGGGACAGTTCAAAACTGAGATATGAAAAAAACCAGAAAAAACAGGTCAAATCCTGATTTATTTAGTGTCTTCATGTTTTTCTATTTTTTTTTTTACCTGCCTAAGTAATTGCTGAAAGAATTTGGTGCATATCTCAATTTGAATTCAATAGTCTTTCAAGTAAAAAGGCAGAACCTTTTTATTAGTTTTGATGAAATACAGTGATAACCTCGAGACGCCAAAATGGACACACATTTCACGTCCTCCCTCCTCCAAACTATCGATTTATTACTCTGCTTTTGTTTAAAACCTATGAGCTAAGTTCAGAGGTGATGCATAAAATGTGTAATTTAGAGTCCTTTATGCTCAGTTAGACACCTTAAGACCTACTTACACTCACTTACTAGAGTATAAGTCAGTGAAATGGAGTGTAAATTGATGTGATTTACATGTGGAGGAGCTGGCAGAGTGAGAAGGTATTGCCTATAGAAGGGAATAGACTTTGTGTGAGCACTTCTAATGTTCTGCTGGTTTTCTTGCTACTCCTCTATACCCCTGGTGAAGATGTCTGCACTGGACTGCTTAAGCTCCTGTGCATTCAGTGAGGCTTGCTGGGCCAAAGGCGCTGATGAAATATAAGAAGCCTGAAAAAGTTGTGTGCTGAGGAGTGAGTATGGTGTTTATAAATAATAAGTAACCAAAGGCTACGCTTCCCATTCCTCTTTGTAGTTAGCTTTAAACCCAGCAGTTTTGTAGTTACTTGTAATGACTCTTCTCTTCTCATCTGCGGTTCTTGCTCTGCTTTCTCTCGGGAAGATTTTTACATCCAGTGCACACTGTATGTTTTGCCCTGATGCCTAGTTTGACAAGCTGGCAGGTAAGAGGAAAGCTCCACCATATTTTCTGTGGGATAAGAACATGCACCTGGCAGTTACCAAGTTGCTGTAATTTCACACTCATACCCTGCGGTGAGTTGCTCTTTTGCCAAGTGAGCTATGTAAAACCTTGTCAGCTCCCAGAATTGTACCACTTGAAACATGTCTGTTGAAGCACTACCAGAACAGAGGCCATTCCTGCAGGATAAAGAACCATAAATCTGTTAATCTCAGTTTCTACTGCCTTAAAAAACTCTGCTGATAGTACACCAATTTAATAATTAAAAACACCCCCAAAACCTGACCAAAATACTTAGCCTTAGATCATGGATATAATGTAAGCAAGACTCAAGTTTCAAGTTAATCTGAAGTACAAAGAAAATAGGGGGATAAAGCATAAAGAACAAAGAAAGAGGAGTAATGGAGATAGAAGCTATCCTACTTAAGGCTTTGGGAAGACTTTGGCCTGAGCTCTTTTGGAAAGTTTTGGAGCATATAAAGTGTGAAATAAACAAAACAAAACAAATGTATCCAGCTCTTGCTTTGCTGACAAAACCAGATGCAATTGTTCTGGCCAGCAAATATTTCAGCAAGTGCTGTTCATTTTGCTCAAAGTTCTAACACTGGCTTTTCTCTTTTTTTCTGTTTTCATGTCTCTTGGCGTTTTGTTTTGTTTTTCTTTAATTCCACATATCAATATAAATTTCTGATAGAAAGCCTTTATCAGCTCACTATTGTGATGTATCTATGTATTTTATTACACAAGATGATAAAGATATTTATATGGGTATGATCTATGTGTAATATTTTTGCTAAGTATATTAGTATTATATGTTGGTAAAGTTAAATTTTATAGACAGAAAGAATTAAGCCTTTATATGAACTATAATTTTTATGTACAATATGGTTTTTTTTGAATTCTGTTTTTCCCACAGCTAAACTGTAAATAGGTAGCTAACCACAATAAGTAAACCTACTCTAGGATTAAATTGCTATTTCAGTTTGCGTTCAAATCTCGATTTATACTAAGAAGATTTTGCAGTGCAGCCAAAAGCTTTTTTGGTACAACACTGAATCCAACTAACGCATTCTCAAACTGTAGTCAAGACAAAGAAAGTAATTTTTTGTTACATATTAGAATGATCATATGTTCCAATACAAATTCAACTCACTTTCTATACATCTAGCTTCGTCTTGATTAAAATTATAATTTTCATCCTTTTTTTTCACTTGTTTCTAAATGAAATCTTGCAATCAACCTTGAATTTACACATGCACATTTCCCACATAGCAATATTCTTTCTAAAATTATGAACATTAGTGTCACCCAATTCATCTATTAAGTCTTTCAATGATAAAGACATGAAGCCATCAAAAATTTAGCCTAATTGGTGGCTACAGTTATGGTCCATTTTCAGCTCATTGTTAAACTGTACTCCACAAATAAACAAATATTTGCCTCATTAATAATTAAAGAAATATCCTGTTTCTATTTCAAAATGGTTAACATATCTTAAAACAAGTGTTTTAAGAGAAAAATTTTAATTGAGACTAAATATGGCACTAATTCCGAGTTTAAAAATAAAGAGTTTGGGGGATCTTGTAACTTAAGACAAAATAAGAGTTTATTGCATTGCTCTTTGTTAAAAAAGAAATATGAAGTACAATAAATAAATTTAGAAGAAAAAGAAAATACGCAAGCTAGCTTACATAGTATATCCCCAAAGAGGATAATGAATATGAGACCACTTGGAGTTACTGCTGATATTCGTGTGAACAAATCTTAATTTTAAGGGAAACTGACTCAGCAAAGCAAAAAAGCTACAGCAAATGTCAGTGAAACAATTTTCTGTGAAACAGCAAGGCAATATAAAGAGTTTGTGTGTGTAAAAGCAGCTAAAGGAACCAGCACTCTGCCCCCAGAGGGGCTCTTTCACAGGCTGTGATCAGCAGGATCACTGGGGCAGGGTGAGACTGGGGCCAGGTGCAGGGCAACCTTGGCTGACCTCAGAACTCATCATAGCACGGCCAGATGCATGGAAGTGTTGATTTGCCAGCACCACTGTGACATTTGAAAAGTATGGCTGTAGTTTTGGAATTAACTAAAGGGAATATAATTATCTATGATATTTATGTGTCTCCAGTTACTGTGCTATTTTGGTGGCAGCTGTAGAGCTGTGATAGTGGCAGTGGCCCAAGGAGATACTTCTCTTGCTGTTGTTCTTCTGAGTATAAGAGGAGAAATTTTTATATTTCTTTGTCTTCCTGCGCTTTGGTTTTTTACAGGATACCTGGAGATACCACATTGTGTCCCTAAGATTCACAATTAACATGAAAAAAGACAGAAAATAAATAAGAATGATGGAATTTTTCATAGAGTCATTGGAGATATAGATCCACCTTGGCATGTATTAACATAGGAGTTCAGGAAGTAGATTCAAACTATAAACTCTTGTAAGATGAAGCCCTACAAACACTTTGTAAAGAATTCATTACCTAGATTTAGTAATTTTGCTTTTTCTTTCTGTTGCTTCATTTAATGAATCTTCTAGGGAAGTTTTTACTAAAATTCTATCTAGATTGTCGGGTGAGGTTTTCATTCATTTCTGTCTGACTTTGATCAGTTGCATTTGAAGATACCAGAATTCACCAAACAAAATTAAAAGCTATTTGTGAACACCTTCATCTCCCGACAGTTTTAGTAAACATCTTCAACAGTTTTTCACGAAATACATCAGCAGTGGTATCGGGCATGGGAAGAAATGTAAACCTGAATAACTGCCTTTAAGCTGTTAACAACGCTATGTAATTTAAGAACAACAAGGTTTTGAGTGCATTAACTAATTTTCTGCTTTGTAGAAGCCTTAATAGCCTTTGCATGGGTAAATTAGGCATTTTCCTCAAACATTACCTTTAAGAAGTTCCTATATATGCATAATATGTGCAACATTAGCCAAATTCATCTGCTTGTTTAAACTAGGATTCTTTTTTTGTAAAGAGAGTGCATAGTTATTTGTAGCTGTTATTGCATAGTTGTTTATTGACTATGATCTTGACTTACTTGACAACTGTTTTCAAAAAGCAAATTCATTGCTAGAGTGTTTTCAGAGATACCTCACCTTTCTAAGGTAGTTCTGCACCTTTAGGATCTGAAATATTTTATAAAGTCTAACGCCTGAGGTTTATACGTTGACATAATCCCGACCTTTGGTTCTTGTTATTTTGTTTTAAAGGGCAGACTGTTGTATACAGTTTCTGTTCGGGGGATGCATATTTTTAGGGTGAAGAAAAATACACCTTCAAAGGTACAAAGCCATACTAAAATCTAGGACCTGCATTCTCTTATGATTGAACTACTGTATCTTCACTGAAGTAAAAAGAGGTGCTCCAGATTGTCAGAAGTGTGAAATGAGAACAGGATCCTTCCCCAACATGCATCACTGTGAATTTTAACACCATACATATGTCTAAAATTCAAAGAAATTCATATCTATATTTGGTTTTGGAAGCACATGAAATTTGAGTGAGCAGTTTTCTCAACCAAGAATTAAAAATAGCAGATAAAGGTATTTAATGCAGAGCAAAATCAAATAAAAATGGTATATGAATCAGTGAACAACTCACACTACGACCTCGTTGATTGATTCATGAATAGTTTATGTCCTCTCAGTCTTTATATTAAGAAGAGTTATTCCTGATTTTATGATGTTATCTTCACCAAAAACAGCATATTCCCTGATCATTGACAGGTCTCTTTTGGGTCAAGTTTTTGCTATTGTGTTCATCAAATAAATTCATATTTGATACAATACAATGAGATAAGGTAACCCCCTGCAGCAGTATTAATGTTATAGCTCACCACCTATATTTTGGCTTCAGCTTTAAAAGTCAGTACTGGTATTATTAAAAGAAAAGTGCATTGAAGTGTATTGACTTAGGAAATGCCTAGATCAGAGTCACAGCAAGTCAGGAAGAGAGAAGCCTTTCTAAGATCTGGTCTAATTAATTACAAGTTATCAACTGTCCCACACAAAGGGAGAGCTCATGAACATTTCTCAGAGTAGAAATATTCATTGAGATCTTTAATGAAAAGCAGAAAAGGCTGTGTTTCAAAGGAAATGAAATAGTCAATGGGTCTGTCATTGCCCGAGTCTCCTATTCTCCATCTTTTTCCCTAAGGTTGTGATGGCTGTATTTTGGGTTTGGGCCTGTGCCACTTATGATCTTGCTGAATCTTTCTTCTTTTATCTGATACCTCAATCAACAAAGGACAACCATACACTGCTAAGAAGAACATGATCCTCTCCAGCTCCCTTTTCCTTGTGCCTGTAATTTTCACTTGAAAAATATGACATGGTTCTCAGGAAAGATCTATTTTCTATATGCATTAGTTAATCCCATTAAAAACTCCGTGGAGTATTTTTCACTTAGGCACACAGAAGAGCAATTTTTCATTGTTTGTAGAGCTCCATCTGTATTGTTTTATTAAACAGAATGAAAAGGAACAATCAAGCTCGATCAAAGCACTTTCAACAAAAAAAGATCTCGCACATACGGAACCACAGACAAATCCCTCCATATGTCAGTCACTGACTCCCTACAGGAACACTGATTTCATGACAAGAACAGAGTGGTGCACTCTGGATGTCATTTCTATCCCAAATTACCTCATGATTCTAAGAACATATTTTAGTTTTCTGTGGTCCAGGTTATGGTGCTTAAGACTGAAGTTTGGACATCTTTGTTACTACAGGAAAAAATTGTAGACTTAAGAATAACTTCCTTAAATGATTCTGGTAACTTGCATGGTCAGGAATGACTGAGTTAATAAATGAAAAGAGTAGGTGACACCAATCTACAAAACAACAAAAAAAGTGCATTACATTTCACCATTAAAAGTCACCTACTTATCCTCAAAATTCCACATAAAGACAATTAGTGGACTAGTTAAGTAAATGAGATCCCAAGCCATGATTGAGAACCTCAGAAATCACAGAGTACAGCCTGACTGTTGATGTAGCCTGGTATCCCACCCTGACAGCATTGCATGGAAAGCATACATTTGGTATGCTCTCACTGTTGTCAGAGTGTACCCTGGTCATCCAGGTTAAGAAGGGGGAAAAGTAGAATATAAGGGGGTCTTTCTTTTCTTCTCTCTTTCCCTCCTTGACTATTTGGATAAGATTAAATGGAGCAATGTGAATGTCAGTGGTGACATCTTTCCTTGTTTGTCTACTTTGGATAATCATTAGTTCAGAGTTTGGCTTGACTTGGATTTCAACTCTGATTTTTACTTCTTGGTATGTTTTGAGCTGCCTCAGAAAGATGACAGGATAAGCATAAAGCTCTCCTACCCAGGACACAAGCAGACAACAGTTAGCACGAGGCATATGCTGTGGCAGGAACAGCCACAGCTGTTTCAGGAGCACTGAAAGCTCTCTCTCTTTGGGGTGGAGGTAATGAGAATTAACTTGGAGAGGGAGAAGAAAAAAAAAATAAAGAGATACTACACTGTTGCAGCAATGATTTTTCCAGCTATGTTTTATAGACCAAACTACATTAGCCATTTCACCAGTGTTTGCATCTGTGAAAAATGGAGAAATAATTCATGAGTTCCAGGAAAGAGTTAGAAATACATTTATAAATTTATTCATTAGAATTTTTCCACAGAGAACTTGTAACTCCATTTTGAAGACTTGACACATTTGTAAAACTCCTGAAAGATTCATCTCTGTGCCCATTGTATTTCCAATATTGTTATTTCTCCCTTCTTAGTACAGTATCTTTGTAATCTTCCTAAATAAACTGTGGCTATGAATGCAATTTTTTATTTTGCTGTTGTCTTTGAGCAATGTTTAACATCTCTACACATGTTTATTATGAGCAGAGCAACATCAGTTTCTGAGTCTCGGGACAATTAAAAAGTGTATCAGTTGTAAGGGACACCACAGATAGATGAAAATAGTGATTCTAGTCACTGTTCCCTACCCAGACGGTGGCTTTGCTCTCATGTCACGTTCTTGTGACAGTGAGTAAGTACTGAAAGAATGAAATAAGCTCCAAATTTCTGTGTAGCAAAAGCTGTATCTTGAACTTTGCTCTGAACTTCTGATCCCATAGAGATAATGTTCTTCCTAGTGCTGCTCAACTCCTAAGCTATAAGTAATATCCAAAGAGCCATCTGTGCACTGTCTTTTCTCAAGAGAAAACTTTCTATTTTGTGCCCATGAGGAAACAGATAGGATCTGAATACTACTTTTAAACAAAGCTTAGGAACCAGTCTCTGCTTCTCTACATATCTCTGACTATATTCAGAAGTACAAAAGACAAGAAAATTGCCTTAGTACCTTTGAGGATATTGCTATTAGACACTGATGTTGCTCCTTTTGGCACAGTGGCATAGACAACAAGAGACAGGCAGAAAATATCAACTTACCAAGGACCTCAGCAGAGTGAGATAATTATATACAACATATTTATGTAAATTATTTCACCTGCTTGCTTCATTTCCCTATTAAATAGCTCTAGTTACGCTTATCTCCTGGAGAGGGGATCACCCTCATGAACTGTGCTATCATAAATTCAACATTAGCTCAGCATTAGCTCAACATTTAGTAACTAATAACTCTGTAATTTCGTAATTGGGATTGAAAAAATGTGGTGAGTTATGGCTTGCAAAAAGTACAGTAGAGAAAGTTTTTATAGTTATTTAAAGGTATGGCTTCTGAAACTTGCCTGCTTTTTCACTCCTTTTCTATCTTTGCATAGTCACAGATTTCCTAGGAAGATACCTATTGCTCAGAGAGAGGGTCATGGTATCTCATGCTGCAAATATCTTTTCTCCTCCAAGCCAAGAAATTTTAACCAATTTACACCTCAAGGCTTTGGCTTCACTGGACAGCTGGTTATGTGTAGTTATCTCAAGTCAGTGTTCTCTTTAATTTCCCTTCAAGTTCTCTCCCTTGGAATGGTTCATTAATGGAGTAGTGGACAAAACCTGTTACGTTTTAGCACCAGTGGCCCTAATTCTTAACTAAATATGGTCAGAAATAAGGATTGACTTGCCTGAAATAAACTGCAGCACGAAACTAGTGATACAGAACAATAAGGTTACAGGCACTTCATGGCATATTTTTAGTCCAGTGGACCATTAACTTTAATGACAGCAAGGGCAAAATCATGCTTTCATACCTTCTGAAGGGAAATTATCTTAGTATACATAATATTTACATAATTTTAGGAAATCTGTGTTTTCTTATCTAATTTATTTTTATTTTGTTATTTTTTCCTTGATTTTTCTTGCAATGCTTGAGTAAAATATATATCAGGATCTTTTAAATCAAGACTGGGGGAGCAGAACTCCTGCAAAATAGGTTAAATAGGTGTGCTGTTGGTACAGAACATTTAATATTTTGGTGCTCTCGTCCATGAAACAACAACAAGTTTCTGTGGTGATTAATGGGAATTCATGACTGGTTTTTAGCTTGAATATCATGGCTATAAGTACAGCCTTAGTATCTTAGTGACTCAGTAAATTAAAACACTTCAGCTACGTCTTTATAGTTGTTTTCTTTTTTTTTTTTCTGTAACCTTTCTAACAATTTGGGGACATGTAATATTCTGGATGCTACATATCCTTGTTTAAACACCTTAAAATAAGTTTGGTTAAACACGAAGTGTGAACCCCTGCACTATGGTGTTTCAGCCACCCTTGTTTCCTATTTCAAACATCCAGATCTACAGCCCTCCTTGACAGAGTTATCAAGGTTTTTTTCTCTTAAGAAAGTTAATTTATACATATCAGATTTCCTCTAAGGGTGAGGCTTCTAAATAGCACCCTGCTTTTTACATAACTAGGACTCTGGGAGTGGCTTTCTTCTGTACTCTTTGATACTGGCATACTGGCTTTCCTGGGCTGCCCTCTAATTTGTAGTGATGTTGGTGAGAAGAGATTAAGGTCTGTCATGCCAAAGATTTGCATGAACACTTCTTCATTTCCTATGCAACACTTCGGTTTAACTTTTGATGGGAAAGTAGAACTCAGAGTGTCTGACCTATTTATCCCCTTTCTGTACCTTTTTTTTAGATTAAATTGTCATATAGATGAATTGCACACAACAGAGTATGTGTGTTTGGTTACTGTGTCACTTTTGGAAATCAAAGAGAAAAATCTCTTGTAATCAGCTAGCCTTTAACTTAATAACATTTTTGATAAATTGCTTGTATACAATAGGTTATCAAACCCAAACATTAAAGATTTCAGTTTGACACTGCTGGAATGAATCATACAGACACAAAAGGCCAAATTTATAATTCTTTATCTGGAGTGAAGAAAAAAAAATCATATCAGTTTTAAGACCTGCACTAATGACTGAGTAAAGAATTTCAAATCTGGCCGAAGGAAGTTAGAGATATGTTTGAAGCATAACTGTTCATTCCAACAGCATTTACAACTCCTTTACCAGAGAGTTTTAGCACACTGTGGATTGTTGTTTATAGTTTATTGTATACTACCATTAAGAAAGACCTCTTTATATTCTTTTTTTTTTTTTCCTTTCTTTTCCTAATTTATGCCTATTTCTTGTAACCTTTCAGCTTCCCACATACACAACCCCCATGCTGGATCTGCCACACTCCAAAACATGCGAGTGACAACAGGCTTGACAGCCTTTGGGGTGGTGAAAGATCTGGCAAGAGCAAGCCTCCCCAGCATGCTCATCAGGTTAGTAAGGATACTGTCATGGATGGCAGTGCCATATATTCTTGTCAGCCATAAGTGTAAAGTGATTGCAGCCAAACCTTTCTTCACAACAAAAGGAGGAGAGGCTGAAAAAACCTTCCTGAGATAGTGAGTTGAAAGATTATGATGCTTTCCAATTTATAAAGGAAGGTTCCCTTCAAAGTACTTTGCAGGCATACCTGCTTCTAGTTTTTGTCACTTGCACACTGTAAAGAGGCCATACAGAATCTGTAAATATACCCTATTTAAATTATATAGTCTTTTATGCAGCTGGAACAGTGTGCTGAGGCTTTAAGGCAAATACAAAATAAAGCCAGCTTGTTCCATTAAGAACTTAATTCACCTGTTTTAGAGATTTCCCTCTCAGAAAGATCATGGGGGTAAAACATCTTTACTGGGTAATCCTGACTGTGCAAGGGAAATATCTACTTCAGTCTCCCCAGATCTCAAACATCCCTTGTCTCCAGCAGCTCTGTGTGTTTGTGTGTGGACACCTATGTCCTGCTTCTACTTTTAGGTGGCCAGTAACAACAGAGACCCTCTCCAAGGATAGCAAAGTAGGTGTATCTGGCCCATTTATTGGAAAAAGGTGTGTGAATGCTGACTGTGATATGGAGGAAGGAACAGGGAAACAGCTGTCAAGCTCAAGGTCAGCACTTCAGCAGCCAGAATCTACCAGCAATTTCAGTTAATGCTACTGTGTTAAAAATGCAGTCAGTCCCATTTCAGTTTGCATTAAAATGTGTTCTTTACTTGCTGCAGAGGTGATAATCATAATAACTATTGCAGATGAGCGTTTACCATATTTAATGTCCCTGTCATATCACACCACCATACATGTCTAAACATCCTGAGGCTGAGAGAAAACGATAGTACGTCTCCACTTCCTTTGTACACCCTCATATTAGCCAGGCAAAACATGATTTCTACAAGCTCCTTTTGATAGAGGTAGAAGCAATTGTGACCCATTGAAATCTGGTAGGTGAAGGACTTAAAGTTAAGTGACATTTTCTAGGTCAGAAAGAGATTCAGCACCTGTATTTTCAATGGTATGCCAGAGCCCTGACTTCTGCCTTGTGCTCCCACAGGTAAAGTTTATCTCATAGAGCTGAACAGTGGTGATGAATGTGCTGTGGAATTTGCTTTGCAAAACCAATATTTAACTTTCTACAGATCACTGAAGACCTGATAAAACTCTTGAGTGTCACCTAACCAATTTCCCTTTCTTTTTAATTGAAAAATCTTTTTATTCCTTTCATCTAAACATGTGGTTCAAATAAAAATGGGAAGGCCATTTACACTTCTTTTCAAATATCATTCATGCAAATAGGATTCAAACACAAGGTCAGAGTGTTCAGAATGAGACTTTGAAGGAAAAAAAAATCCTTTTAAAAGCATCAGTTATTTCAAAAATAGGAATCACATGTATGATTAGCCAAGAGGGCCAATGCTTCCTTCTTGCTTTGGGTGTGGAGAGGCAAATGGCCAGGAAGGCAGGGCTGGGCTGTGTGTGTGGGGGTGATGTGAGCAGCTTTGATATCCTTGGTGATGCTCCCCTGTACACAGGCTGGTGTTGCAAATTCCGTGGTGGGGAAGGGCAGAACAGGAGCCAAGTAAGCATTCCAGAGAGCAAGGTAATGAGATAGTTTGTTCCCAGCAAAGATATGGGAATGCTGGCACAAGCTAATTCATCTAGCTCCATTCTCCAAAATGGAAGATTGGTGTGCACAAAAGGCATTTTTTTATTGTTTGTTGTTTACAGTAAATTCTTATGAAAACTGAAGGCTTTCTTATGTTAGGACAAAAAATTAAACACATCACAGTTGCTGAAAAATATATCCAAATACAGCACTGATACGAAATATCAATCTCAAAATGCCAGTGTGAGGAAGGGATTCTGCACAGGGCACTTCACACAGTTGTTTTTCAACTGTTTTCAATAAATTAACTAAATATAATACTTATTTATTGTTTGCATTTACTTAGATCACTCAGTTTATAGCAAAATTCTAATTTGACAAAATAGGGGGTTTTTAATCTTCAAGACTTTGTAGATTTAAGTTTAAAATATTTTATGTTAAACTTTATTCCTCCTTGTCTCCTACCGAGAAAGGAAAGGAGGTCTTTTATTAGTCGTGACATATTTAATCTTGTTAAGTTCTAATATTGAAAACCACAAAAAACTTAAATCAATTGAGTACTAGGAAGTATTAGGAAAGGGCCTAAGTATGTAAAGGAAAGCATCATTGTATTACCATATATGTTGTTTAAGTGCCCCTAGATCCAACATTTAATTAATTTCTGATCTTCTTAACCTAAAATGGGATATAGTAAAAAAGACAAAGTGCATTGAAAGGAGAGAAGGCTGATTAAGGAAACAAATTGTTTCTATATTAAGTACATACAAATAGATTAAGATTATACAAGACAGAAAAGACACAAACAAGGGGGGAATTACAGAGATCTAAAGTAGCATTATTTGCCTGGGGAAGGCATGTTTATATGCAATGACTATTCACTGCTTCTCTAAATACAGGAAGCAATGGAAATCAAATTAAGATTTCTTATAGTAGGCTCAAACCAAACAACATGTTTTGGTTTTTTCCTACATGAAAAAAAGTATTAATCTGTGCAACTCGTTGCTAAAGTATTTACCAATGCCAAAAATTTACATAAATTTACAAACTCATTAAGCAGACTCAAAGAAGAATAATCTATGAAAGGCTAATAAATATAAGTTAAAACCTGCTACTCAGGAAGACCTTGAACTTCAGATCAGAGGAAGCTGTTAGATTGTACTAAGAAAGCAGGTATTAATAAATTTTGCTGTGTTTCTATACTGTTCTGTAGAGGAACTACTCATCTTGCATTTCGCTTGATCAATCCTGAAAGCAAGAAACAGGACTACGTGTAACTTCTGTTCTACCCAAAAAAATTACCTTTTCTCTGGAGTTCAAAAAATCTGAACAAACATCCAAAATTTAGCAAAACTAAATATTTTGATTGTCAGAAAAGTGTTGGCCAGGTTGCAGTGAATTAAGGTTGAAAAGAAACAGTAAAAAGGCAAACTACCTATTTACAAAACAGAAAATCTCATTTTCCTCCCACACCTATTCATTTCTACTTGCAGTCATTACATGTATGAACATAGTGCTGGTAAGGACATCTAAACATATAATTATACAAAAAATATAGCAGGTAAAGTAAAACAGGCAGAATCGGATAATACAAAAGTTAGGGTTTTTTTATATTGGACTATGTTTAAAAATTTATATGATTTTTGGACCAACCCCACTGAAAACATTAAAGAAGCCCTTCCTATTGTTTCTGTGATGTTTTACACTAGGATTATTTTGTTATTCTCCTTTCCTCAGTCAGTTTGCCTTTCACCATCCAGTCATCTAAAAGAACAATTTACAAGATGCATATTTTAAAAAAACAAAATGGGTGAATTTTTATTATGCTCTGCTCTGCAAAGAAATGATCTCATCTGCTCATGCTTTGCATTTAATTATATAATCTCCTTCAAATTCTTAGTAAGAATAAGCCTGCTGTTTCTGGTGATTGATACAGAATTACCCTGATCTATTAAATTTGGGCACACCTAATCCTAATATCACACCAAAAGAAATTGAATAAGGAAAAAAAAGTAAAAATTAACCCACAAATCTTCAAAATATGAGGAACAAAACTGACTTTATTGCCTCTAAATATGGTGTTCTAATTGTGCAAATTTGATTTCACATTACATCTGGAAAGTCCTAGATACTATAGATCATATTTATATTAATATTGACACTTCTGTTTTGAAAAATCTGGATGATACATAGGTGTGACCACCCATCCTTAAGTGGAAGAAATTTTGTTAAATATATGAAGCTAAAACAACTGCAGTTGGAAAAAGCAGACAAGCTTTTACATAGAAATTGGTGCCCTTTCTTTACTTAAAAAGAACCTTTTTCCTTTCTGTCTCAGAAAGCTGGACTATCATTCATTTCAATGACAAATATTTCCTCTTCCTTCAAAATCGTGATTTTTCCTGCCTTAAGCAATCATGTCTGTGGTCATGCTACTGAAATAAGGAGATCCTGAAAGACCAGCAGACTGAGACACGACTGAGAAGTTGGAGCATGGCTATTTGTCTAGGTAAGACACCCTTCTGTTAGTAGTATGGAGAAGCAGTTATGATCTAGCACAGTCAGAACTGGATCTGCTTGCTCTGAACATCTGGGAGAGCAAAGGTGAAGCGTCAGCTATTTAGTGCAATTCTGTGTGTTATAAAAATCCAGAGTGTCATGGGAGTGCCTTGGCTGGTCAGACTGGTCCTCCTGTGGTACAGATTATGTCTGAGTCTGTCTGAGTTTGCTCAGTATTTGAGATAAGGAAAGGCTTTGAATCCTACTAAAATCCCTTAAGAAACCAGACACCTGAACTGCAAACAGATGACATAAGCAGCAGCAGCAGTCAATAATTTGGAAGTCTATCTCTCACTTGTACAATTCAGTGGGTGTTTAAACATTGATTTTCTTGAAATTAGAATCAGGCTCCCAGGTACTAAATTAATTTTTAACTAATGTACAGAAGGAAATGCTTCATTTAGCTGCTGCTACTGTATTACTTGTCACAACACCAACACCACCTTCTGCCATTGCAGAGGCCTCAGTTTAGCAGCCCCTCATCCTCCAAGGTGCTTGAAATCAATAATACTATATTCAGTCCCCCAGTAAACAGCGAAAAGGCTGTTAACCTCACACAGGGCTAAAAGAGATGGAATCTTATGTGATTGTTATTTACATTCAAGAGTAAAATAAGGGTTGAAAAATACTCTTTTAAGGCTGAAGTGTTAAAGTTTTGTTGTTTTCCTAGGACTTCGTGTCAGGAATGTTCATTGTTTCATGGACTCTCTGTGGACTCCAAGATGTGTAAAAAATTCTGGCCTGCATCCCGAGGTCAAAGTACGAACCTCTTCTGCCTGAAGTTTTCAGCTTTGCATGGAGCTGCTGGACTAGAATGTATTGATGTGATGTTCAGTTCACCCTCATTTTCCTTGCATTAAGGGAAACATGGACATTCAGTAAATTTGCCAATCAGCTGTGGTTGACCTTACTGGACTAGGTCAGGCAGTCACCAGTTTTGTGAAGTGCCTTCAATGCAGGAGCAATTAGAACTGGATAATCTTTTATTGTTCTTGTCACTTTCAAGGTTTTTTAAATATAATATGACAGAAACAAATGTAATGGGGTGATTTTTATTATATCAAGCTCATCTAGCATTGCTGTCAAGTTAAGTTACAGTTTTAAGAGGAAATCACCAAATTGCACATTTATGGTTCTGCTGTGGTAAATCACACCATCATTATTCAGATAGAAACCCTACAAAAGTAATACTATCATCTCTATTTCTTCTATTAATTCTGCAATATATCATTGGGCAGAGAAATAACAGCCAATGTATATTCAATACATATAAATGAGTTTATATGTATCTGATACATACTCCATTTAAAAGTAAAACAGCTTCTGTACAACCTGTTGCATGTTCCTATAGCTATAAATGGGCATGTGACAGCAAAAACAGTTGCATATCAACAGGTTAGGCCATAAGACAAAGGGCCCACAGGCCCTTTGAGGTTAATGAAAATAATGTTAATGATTTCAGTGGGCTTTTCAGTTGGACTCTGGGTAAATGTACCTATTCACCAGAGATATGTATTTTGACTGCAATAGTAAGCAAAATTATTTACAGCTAAAGGTATCATTCCTTAAGTCATGACTATTTTGCTTTCACTTACTAACCAAAACTTGCTTGGTTTGGTTCAAGTTTCATACAGCTTCACTCTCATTGCAGTGAAATAAAAACAAAAAGTTACTTAAAACTTTTTTTGTCTCCTTGCATAATTTAAAAAAAATAGAGTTTGGTGGTACGTGAATGGCTTCAATTAAGTACAAATATGTTTAATTTAGGTAAGTCAATAATTTGAAACAATCATGTTTAGAAATTCAAATTAACGTAATGAACAGAAGAAAATGCCTCTTCTAATCCTGATATTATTTTAGGTTGCATATATTTCATTGTTGACATTTGAATTTGGTACTGGTTGAAGTTCAGATTAACAACAGTGAAAGCATATTTGTTTCAGGTTTAAATTTCTCTTTGTTTAATACAGCTGTCATGTCATGAGAAAAAGTCAGATCATACAAATGACGTTTTTAAATAGAAAAATATTTTATAAGGTGCTTAAATTTCATTTATCTTAGCTTCAAAAAGGAATGGGTTATTTCAAATGTGCAAATTCACAAGCAATGAATTTTGTATCTGATTTGCTTCTTTTGTAAAGGCAAGCTGAAGTGAACTATTTCCTGCTGATGTTCATAGTAAGCAAACCCCCTCGTTTCTCAAACCATTGGAGATAATACCACTGGTTCTAAAAGCTAGTTTGAAGTACCTGATAAAGAAAGAGCTTTTTTCTAGTTGACTGTTTCACCTGATAACCTTTCTAAATACTCTTACAACAAGCAGGCTTAAATGCAAATTTTGTGTCTATTCAGAATGATTCTCTTGAAAGAGCTAAGAAATAGCCCAGGTCAAAGAAATCTTGAGGGGATCATATTCAGTTGAAAGTGTGTTTCTTCCAAAACTACATTTCTTATGTGGGGAGCAATTTGCAAAGTTTCATTTTGAGGGGCAAAAAATCACCACGATATTAAAAAATCTCATTTTACCATTTTCATAACAATTAAGTTTTGCTTTTGATTTTGCTACTTGCATTTCTATTTCTATTCTGGATTTTTTTCCCCCACTCTGTAAATTACAACACTTTAAATGTTTAACCAGACACAGGAATTTTCCCTCTCATATGTCTCCCCTGTTAAAACTTACCTTCCTGGAGGGTTTGGAGCCTGGAAGATTTGTTACATGTTGAAAATTTTCCCAAAATGGAACTTCCAGCTCCTCCACAGCTCTAAGAGCTGATTTTCTAAAAGCTCTTTACTGTTCAATTCAGATTTCATGTAAAAGAGTGATAATTCTGCAAGAGGCTCTCTCAAAGTGTTCAATGCTTGGTGTACCTGCAGTAGAGGTGAGCAGACCAGCTGAGGAGGTCATAGGTATACATCTCAGGCAATTCAGGACAGACCTGGCTGTCCAAAATGAAAAGCTTATGCTTCCATAGTGATGACCCGGTTCTGTGGGTTATTTTGAAAGTAAAACAGGAAATCTGCCCACCTCAGTGTAAAGAAAATGAGGTTGGACCAGATGACCCCACCATGGTCTCTTCCAACCTTACCCTTTCTGTGATTCAGTGAAAGGAACAAATTGATTTTCCCTCCAGGAGGTTGCTCAGGGCTGGAGGTGAGATATGGCAGGTACGTGCCCCTGGGACCTACGTGTGGGTGACATTTCTGATGTGTTCCTGACCACAGTCTCCCTCTTGGCTAATTATTATGCAGTGATTGCTGAGCTGGGGGACACTACGTGGTTCCAGCCCCTATGACTGCCTTTTAGTGTGCTGCTGTGAGGGCTCCAGCTCTCTGAATGCTCTCTGCAGGGAGCCTTGTGCACCCAATTTTAAAAGTCACCCAAATCCTTTATAGACTCAGGCCTTTGACAAAAATAAAACTACAGCTGAATCAGAGGACATTTAGGGCAGGACTATCAAAACTGAAGTTATTTAACAAAGATAATCTCCTGTTCAGATATCACAGTGCACTATTTAGTAGTGAAACTGTCGAGTTTTAATGACTTGACAAATCTGAAAAAAATTTTTGCTGGCTTGGTTTTCAAAGTTTTCTCTACTTGCAGTTTCAATTCACTTCACTGCTTATATACTATTATTTATGTTAAGTATTCTCCATTGCTATTAAATTTTTGTTTTTCACACAGTCTCTTTGGGTTTTTTTTTGTTTTGTTTGGTGTTCCACAGAGATATATAGTTCCTTTAAGGAAAGAGTATATGTTACATTACTTCATATGGCTCATTGTTTTGACTGTTGCTGTGTATTTCCAACAACATATTCAGGCTTTTTTGAAAGTTTTGATGTAACTGACTGCCAGCATCTGAAAGAGCATTTCAGGACTAGTGCTTGAAATGTGTATACTTTTTCCAGGCCAGTTGAATAATGAAAACATACTTAATTATTTCCAGCCCCTCGAATGGTGTACAGTGTAATTAACTATGATGTGTATTTCCAGGCTAATTAGAGCAAACTGTAGTACCAAACTAATTGGACACAAAAGTCCCTCTGAAGAGCCATAAAACAAGTTTACCACTTGTTTTTTTCGTAAAAGTAACATGGAAGTGGTATGAATACAGTATGCATAAAAAATTTAGGAAAACTGTTAAGATGATCTTCAAGGCAAGATGAATTTCTATCAGTTAATTTCAGAATCAAGTCTGTCTTTGCCTGATTTGATTCAAGCCTCCTTCCTTTGAAGTGTAGCTGCCCACCAGCATGCTGGACCTCATGTCACACAACTCCCTCTACCATCATCTGTTTAGGCAGGAAAATCTTTCCCTATAGCTACTTGGATTCTCATGAATCCACTAACACATACTCTCAAGATTTTATGACATCTGCTATTTGTCCTAAAAACTTCTGGAGTCATACTAAATTTTATGAATTGCAGCTTTCTTAGGAGGGGAAAAACATCTACAGGACACGTCTGAGAATTCTGTCATGTCCTAAAAAGTACAAAAGAAACTAGGTAAAGGGAAAAAAAAAATCACCCAAAACCAAAACCAAAGTACCTCAGTAACATTATAGTGATTCTCTGAAGGATTTAAAGCTAGTTTCATCATATCGGCAAAGTTTGCATCCAGCTCCTGAATTTTGGCTGTCTGACAACAGAAAAATATATACTAACATCCATTACATCATTGCCTTAATAAGTCTATCTAGCATTCCTTGTATTCTTTCCAACCTTTGGGGAAAGGGAAGGGAGGAGGGCAGGGCAGGGCAGGGCAGGGCAGGGGAGGGGAGG
>VZTJ01011332.1:390084-410083 GCA_013397795.1 Orthonyx spaldingii | reverse complement strand
CGGAGAGGAGAGGAGAGGAGAGGAGAGGAGAGGAGAGGAGAGAAGCTCTCCCCACTAAAGTGAAGTGTTTCTATCTTTTTACTTTTTCTTCACTGCTCTTCCCCCATTTTTGTTATCTCATTATAAACAGATAATTTTGTGTGAATAAAGATACTGAAGTATTATATTTACATTTATTTCAAACTGCAGCCTAAATCTTTCTGATTCTCTGAAATATTTTGGGGGTTGACTTCAGAGATATAGTGCATAGCATAGTCAGGAAAAATTAGATTAGTTTATTTTTTACAGGCCTGTTAGTTTCACTTCAGTGCCTGGTAAAGTTATGGAGAAAATTATTCTGGGGATTATTGAAAAATGCCTGAAGGACAACACAGTCATCAGCCAGCATGGCTTCATGAGGGGAAAGTCCTGCTTATCCTGATTTCCTTTTATGATAAAGTAACCCACTTAGTTGATTAAGGGAAGCCAGTTGATGCAATCTTGAATTTCAGCAAAGCTTTTGATACTGTCTCTCATGATATCCTTGTGGACAAAATGTCCAGCCTTCAGCTGCATACAAACATCATGTGATGGGTGAGCAAGTGGCTCATGGGTTGGGCACAAAGGCTTATAGTGAATGGGTGCTGCTGCCATCCAGGCACTAGCGGGATTCTGCAGGCCTTCATCTTAGGCCCAGCTCACTTCAACTTCACCAACTTGAATGGAGGACTCAAAGGGATACTAAGAAAGTTTGTAGATGATACAAAATTAGGAGGAACTGCTTACTCCCTTAAAGAAAGGCCCTACAAAGAGACCCAAACAAATCAGAGGGCTGGGCAATCACCAGCTGTATGAAGTTTAACAAAGACAAGTGACAGATTCTGCACCTGAAATGGAGAGCCCTGGGTGTATGACAGGCTGGGGAGGGAGAGGCTGGAGAGTAGCACTGCAGAGACAGACCTGGGGGACCTGGTTGATGGCAAGTTGAACACGAGTCAGCAGTGCCCTGGCAGCCAGGAGGGCCAAGCGTGTCCTGGGGGGCATCAGGCACAGCATCACCAGCTGGGCAAGGGAGGGGATTGTCCCGCTCTGCTCTGCACTGGGGCAGCCTCAACTCCAGTCCTGTGGGCACCTCAATATAAGACATTAAACTATTAAAGAGCTTTCAAAGGACGACCACAAGGATGATGAAGGGTCTGGAGGGGGAGCCATATGAGGAGTGACTGAAGTCACTTGGTTTGTTCAGCCTGGAGGAGACTGAGGGGAGACCTCATTGCAGTTACAACTTCCTTATGAGGGGAAGAGGAGGGGCAGACACTGATCTCTGCTCTTTTGTGACCAGTGACAGGCTCTGAGGGAATGACCTGAACTTGTGTGTCAGGGGAGGTTTAGTTTGGATATTAGGAAAAGGTTCTTCACCCAGAGGGTAGCTGAGCAGTGGAACAGCTCCCCAGGGAAGTGGTCACAGCACCAAGCCTGACAAACCTTAAGAAGCATTTGGACAATGTTCTCAGGCACATGGTGTGGTTATTTGGTCTGTCCTGTGCAGGAGTTGGGATTCACTGATCCTTGTGAGTCCCTTCCCAGCTCAGAATATCCAGAGATTCTGTGATTCTATAATGCCAGAACATAACTGGTTTAACTGTGGAAATGAGAAAGTGACAGAATTTTCTTGTTATTCAAAGAATGGCTACAAGAGAAGCAAGTTCCTTCTTTGGATATGTCAAAATCATCAAAGTAAAGATGGCAAATATAATTTTGTCTTTTTCTGCTTCAGTACCAACCAAGAGACTAGTTGTGAAGAGGTGGCAGAGGTGCCTGCCACCTCATGGAAAGTGGCCCATACCTCTGCCATCTCTCCTGGCAATCAGTCTCTCTTACAGCTCCATTGCCAGGGATCTGATGTCATTTGGTTGTTTTTCATGAAGAGGAGAACACAGCACTACACCAAAATCCCTCCTTTAAAAAGCATAATCATTGTATTTGTTTCTTTGATTTCAAACATGGGTTATGGCCAGTATTTCTCATCTGATCTGAGCTATAAGTGGAGTGTTAGAAGAAAACACATCAAAACCAAAATACAGCTGAAACTTCTTTTAAATCTTAGCACTTATGATAATATTTATGATCTTTACAATATAATAATGGGGAACTGTCTCATATTCTACGTGTTCTTCTGAGAATCCCATGCAGTCACACGTGTAACAATGATGGCTCTGGGAAAAATTGGCAATGCCCTGACCTGTAGTGAGGTCTGCTCATGCCTGGAAAACTGAAACTCTACAGTCCTACCTACAGTTAAACTGTAACCTGATACTGCTCATACTCAGTCAAACATGAAATGAGACTATAAGCTCCTGAGCCCTCACAGCAATGCCTTTCCCGTTGATGTTATCACCAGTTAAACTATACTCACTGGGAATTAATTGTCAAAAAAAATATCCAAGGAGAAAAAAGCTGCTGTGCATGCAGTTGCACACTGTAAATAGAGAGAGATTAAGAAATATTTTCACCACACATGCCATTGAATCTACACTTGTATAGACTAAATATAAAATGTTTTGACATTTTCGGACTTTTACTTAAAGTGGTTCACAGCTAACTAAAGGAGACAATTCTGTTAGCTTTGATATACAGCTGTTCAAATAATTTAGGCATTAGGGAGATGACCTGCAGGATTGTTTTCATTTGAGCTTTTCTTTTTTAAAGGGCTAAGTCTGTGTTTTTCTTTTAATTTCTCTAAGAGCTGTAGACCTTGTGTCCTAAGTAGAGAGAATATAACAATACAAAACCTTAAGCTTAAGAAGAAACAGACACAAAAATGAGGGTTTGGGATTTATTTGTTGTTGTTGTTTTTTTTTTTCCCAATCCTTCTCTTCCCACGGCAGTAAGAGGCAGCAACGATGTCTTACAGTGGCAGGGCCCAGAGCATGCCAATAGGCTTTACTGGCCCTGACCTGCCTCCTCTGAGACATCCACCCCTGAAATGGTCTGATTTAAGCTCAGGTTTGTGAATTTAGTCTTGTTCTGATGTGAATCTGTTAGTCCTGTTAGACCCCTTGTTTAGGTATGTTGTGCTGTCTCTAGCCCTCTCTCTGTTCCCAGTGTTTTTGTCACTGACTAGGCTTTCTCCTTGTCATGCTGATGGTTCCTGTTGTCAGCATTGGGTCTGCCTGTTGTGTCAGGCTCCTGTCCCCCTTGGCACCCATTTGCTGAGGGAACAGCGGTCCTTGCTGTTCCCTGATGTGCAGTTCATAAGTGTCATTTGATGCTCATGCAGTGCTCTGGAAGACAGAGACAATCTTGATGCCTTTGCTGTTATGTTCTGGAAAAAGTTTTCCTTCAGACCATTGTTTAGTGCATCACTTTTGTCTTGAGCAGGAAAGGAAGAATGATTTTTCTTATATAATCAAGTTATCACATGATAACTTAAAATGCAGTGACCTAATTCTCAAGAGAGTGAGAAAAAGCTGTTTCTACTGGTGTCAGGGGTAAATGGTGTTCAGCACTTCTGTAACTCAACCCTTTATATGCTAAGGTCCTGGTCTAACCCATGGAAAAGTTTCAATAACTTCATTTTTTCTGATTGCTTTGTAGACTGGGTTTATACTTTTGGAGGTAACTAAAGCATGGAGCAATTGGGCTGTGCTCTTAATCAGTTCCTATAACAAAGAAGAAACAGATGATTAAGAGGTATGTTCCATGTATACCAGCCAGGGGACAAATATTTTTGCTGAAGGTGCAGGACGGATTGACTTTAAGCCAATTTCTGCCTTCAGAGTAGTGAAAAGGGGGTAGGGTGAATACGTATATCTCAGAACAGGCTAACCTTGCTTGTGTCAGTCCTGTTGTGCCTGAATCTCTACTAATACTGAAAGAGAATTTGAGGCAGTCACCAGAATACATTTCATCTTAGTGCAGATAAAGCTAGGGGATGGATTTAAGTCCTTTGCATTTTTCTGTGGTAGCATGAGAAAGAGATTAATTTATCCACTTGATGCACTTGCTTGAAGTGAAATATGCTACACTAGTCCAACACAGCTGAGGATAATATTTGAGGTTTACTTATTAGCACAGGTGTAAAACCACTAACAGATGCTAGTTTTCATTTTGCAAAAGCTGTTCTGCACATGAAAGAAGGAATAGCTCAGGTTTTCATAGTCCACAGTGAACCACTTGTTCAGACTGGAATGAGACCTAAGGAAATGGTCCTTTTCTCTGGATTGTCAGCTGATATTCAATTTCTGTCAGCAATGTTTACAAGGAACAATTTTTTCGTACATTGTCCTCATCCCCAGTCTGGTGGTTTTGACTAGTTCTGTGAAACAAATGAAATTAGCAGGGGGAAACAACTCAAAATAGCATTTCTCTCTGTATAAAGGCTCAGTTACATTTCCCTTCTTAGGTAAAGTAAGATATTTATGTGTGAAGGACCCTTAATATGAACACATACATACAACATATATGCAATGCATTTCAAGCTTTTCTCACAGCTCTCTGATTTTTAGTGAGTTATGTTTGGTGTGCACACATGGCTTAATACAAGGCTAGTTAATGTCAACCTTGATTCTTATTCATCCCTCATGTCCCCATTTATAGTGTGCATCAACCTCTTCTTTATTCACCTGTGCTTAGATTTTATTCTTCCCTCTTTTAAAAATGTTCTTTTGTTCCCAAAAGAGGATTAAATAAACTGATATTATCACTTATTTTGAACAATGGCACTGCATTACATGAGAAATTTCTGATAAAAAAACTATTAGATAAGCACATAACTGGGAGAAAAAGATGTTAAATGTTAAGGTAAAGAGACCACATAAGGGTTGACCAGTTTCCAGAAAATTTACACTTCTGATATGTTCTTTTCTAAGTTCCAAGGAATATATAGAAAAACACATATTTGATTTGATAAGCTAAAAATGTGCTTATAATGAAATTATCTGGATATATCTGTCATGGACTGTTGTTACCAAGGTCACGTTCGCTAACAGAGGCTTGTCAGGTACTAGTATGTATTGATTAATGACAGGATTCAAAGAGACACCAGACAGTACCAAGAGACATTTTTCTATTCTCTGCAAAGGTAAAAATGGAACTAAAATGCTGAAAGTGAAAACTCTAAGCATGATAAAAGTCATTATTGCTGTGCCTCTTCTTTGCATGACAATGGTCTTGAGTTTTGAAACATTGGACAAACAGATTTCTTGTGCAATGTCCTGGAGAGATAGACACCAGGACCAGGCTTCTCAACAGTCAAGACTAATTTGGGGAAGGACATGGCAGAAAAAGTAGATGAAGTACCTTACCTAGTCAATATGAAAAACAGAGAGAAGGGTTTTGTTTGATTCTGCCCGTCTGCCTTTTTCTCTTCACTTCTAGGCTGAAGTCTCAAAACTTTTCCATGTTTATTCAATCTTTTCCTTTTAAATTGTGCTTTGGGTGTGAGACGAACTTCTTTGTATTTATTCACCATTACAGAGAGATAGTCTGACTGAAACTCTGAAATGGTAGACTGAAATTTAAGTTCTTGCCAGTCTATGGATATCCAGACCAGCATTTTCCAACATACTAAGAGAATAGGCTGTTTAGAAAAATAGTAGATTGTATCTCACTGCTTTCAAATCAAGTGTATGTTTTACTGAAATGGTATAGTTAACATAGGCTCTCTGTCAATGAGAGGTAATTAAAATCCTTAGATTATAATATGCAGACAATCTACTACTCACCTCTGGCCTTAAAATCTGTTGTCAAGAGTCTCTGACTTGTAGGCTAACCTCTAATCTTTACTAAAGTTTTCAAAAAACTCTGATTTCATTTTCATAATTTTTTTCTCTCTCTGTGTACATTATATTGATACATGCTTTAAAATATTTTCCTGATTGTGGAATTTATCATTTCACAGAATGGATAGAACTGTTCTTGAGATTTACCATTGTGCTTGGAGTTCTTTTCGTATATTGATAACTTGTCTGACATAATTGTGATGGAAGGAGATTGTTTTTCTGACCTTTTCTTTATTTTCAGTCTTGTTCGTGAATGAAATTTTTTTCTAGCATTACAGTAATATCTACAAGCTAGTAAATGTCCTTGAGCTTACTGGTTATTAATTAATGCCTTGAAAGACAATTTATTGGTTTTGTATTTATATAGTATTAGCATGTTTTTTTCCTCCACTTCATTACAGATCATATTCATACAAATGCTGGATGGCTTCCTAGTTTTATTTTTCTGTATGTACAGAAGTAATAGAAAGGTTTGTGTGGTCTTTACAGATGGGAATGATCAGGTCATATGAAATCAATTGTGAAAACCATATTGGAAATCTGAGAGAGATGATTTTTCTAGCAATGGCAATATTCTGCTTACTAGAAATGGGCTTCAGCTTCACTCTTAGTAAAGAACATTTGACTATTTGGAAGGACTGCAAGAACTGTAAAGGCATTCATCACTATCAGCTGAACTTCAGGTAGAGACTTGAGGTCTGGGGATAGGTTGGAGAAAGGGCTGCAGCAGGCAGTGCATTGATGATTATGGGAATATTATGTACTACATATTGTTTGTTTATACTTACAGTTTACTACTAAGTAGTTAGCAAGACCACAGACAAAAAAGCAGGCCAGAAGAAAATGGCACTTAAGGTCTCTGTATCTTCTTTCTTTTCTCTCACCCGTTATGCCCTACAATCAGAATATAGTAATGTATTTCTCTAGCAAAAAAGGATGTCTTTAAAAAAAACCAACCCAAAACACTCAACCAACCCTGTGTAAAATTTCTGTGATCCTTTCTATGTATTTATATCTCAGAGATTTCACTTTCATATAAAATCTCAAGCTAGCTGTCCTCCCACTCTGCTGGGGAGTGAAGTGTGTCAAGTGAAGAATCTCCAAGCCCCAGAAGAAAATGCTATCTTTGTAAGCTTCTCTGCAAGACATCCTCCTGATAGGATAATTCCCTTTCATCCCCTCACTTAGTCTGCAGCAGTTTTCCCACCCAGTCTGCCCCTTTTCATGTTTTATTTTCTCAAGACTTTCCCATTTTCATCCTTAACCTATGAGCACTTTTTCCAGATGTGTGGCAAACACTGCCTTTTCAGAACACAGTTTTGAAAACAAAAACATTCCAAGGGCTAATTTATCTCAGAACATTGATGTCTTTGTGTGAGTAGATACCAGACGAGTTCAGAAGCTTGGGGGAGGCCTCTCCTTTCAGCCTTCCTGGTAATATGAGTCAAAACTCTATGTACTCAGCATGAAGAGGAAACCTGCTTCCTCTAGCACCGGATGGGGCAGAAAAATATCTGCAGCTGAGCTGATATTAGTCCTTATGGTGGTTTAGCTGTTTATTTTGAGATTTTGCTATTCCATGATTTGGCAGAGTCATTCTGTAATTATTACAAGGTGTTCAATGCCTTGAATTCCTCTTAGCAAAATGCTTGAAGCTGATTTCAGTGACACATTACAAATTTGAAGACAGAATTGGGTTCTTTGATTTGACCTGTCTTCGCTGATGGGAAGACATGACCCCTATAAATAAAGTAGTACCTATTGAAGCTGCTGGAGATCATGGTCCATGTTCATGGAACTACAAGGCTTTATAATAAGATACTATTTTATCTACTCTACAGTGGAAGAGGCTGGGAAGATTAAGGCACTAAGAGGAATGTATAAGCTATATCTAGACTGTAGCATGAAGTTTGTCTTTGAGAATATGAATACCAAAACACTGGTGAGATGAGACCAGAAGTTCAGAGATGCCCTGGGGCAAAATCTACTAATAAAAACACCTGTATGTTGGGAATTTCTCCTGAAACTCTGAACATGCTGGAGAAAATGTAGTCTTCAAATTAAATTAATGAATCCTAAATTATTGAAAATTTTGCTATATGTAGAGCTGTTTTTAAGGCATTTTAATTAACTTTTGCTTTGAGGCTGTTGACTTTCCTTGAAAGCTAATCTAAACCCTTATTTTATTCAAACAGCTCAAATAGTTTCAGATTATTTCTTAGAACTTTAGGGACAGAGCCTGAAATGGCTCTTGGTTGTGTTAATACACATCCAGGAAATATCTAATGGCTCAAACCAAGCCCAGTGCAGCTGCTGTAGAGGAGATGTTCATAACCTTGAACATCTTGGAAAGATACATGCTGTAGTAATGGATCATGACAGCTGAAACCAAGGTCCTTTCTGGTCTTTGTCATTACTCAGACTTAACACTACTTGAATAATGTCACAAGTTATTGGTGAGTAATTTAGTTCACAACTGACACAAATACTTACTGAATACACTCTTTCTACTTGTGATCCATCCTAGCAGAGACATAGTTAGAAAGCAAATGTAGAGAACATTTCCTTTTCAGCAGGCTTCTCTAAATGCATATGAAAAGTGTCAATTTCTAAGAAATGTTTTAAAAATAACAGGACAAACATATTAAGTAGTACAAATATCTTCACAGATTTTGATCCCAAACTTATTACTTTGACAAAATGGACTTGATTCTCCCTGCCCATTCATTCCTTGATCACACCTCTGACATTGTCAGTAAATTGCAGCCTATTGTATGTAGATGAATTGGATGAAATCTAAGCAAAACATAGTGTATTCCTACAAGGTGTCAACTATTCATGAGACAATAATTATCTTTAGTCTTAATCAGTTTGGATCTGGAAAGAAGGATTTAATTGTATTCATCCCATTGTTCTATGTTATGCACAAACTTGTATAGTACTTATTCATTTTAATTTGATTTGTACTATCTAAAAGGTTTTTCTTCATAAGTGTGTTGGGAACAGGGTGAAACTTTTTCTTTGATTATGCACTTACATTTATGTTGTTGCATGTCCTCTGGATTTTTAGTTGGAAGCTGGGGCCTACCTTTTATGCTGAGAGGTTTTGGGGTGACTGTTAATACTGCTCATGAATTAAATGCAGGAGAAGCTTCAACAGTGACAGTAAGTGTGAGTGACATTTGATTAGATAGATTGGCTAGGTTAAACTACTCAAGTTTGTCTTGTCAATTGTAAACTTTGTTTCATTCCCTCTCCACAGATGAGAGACAGATTTATATACTGTATATCATGAGATCAATATGCATTACAGTCAGTTAAAGAAAAAAAGTAAGAAAGAATTTGTGTAATTGGCTTGCTAAGGACTACAAATGAAATTACGGCAGATTGAGGTTTCAGTGGTGTAAATTATCCACTGTCTTATGGATTATTAAGCATAAATGGAAGGATAATATCATGTCATTACAGGATCACTTGCAGAATTTAAAATTCTTTCCCAGAATGATTTTCCTGGAATCCATTTAAGAGATGTTCAGTAGTGCTTATTCTTTAAAAAATCCACTACAGGAGTTATTTCAGGGAAAGGTTTCACTTAAAGATGTTTTCA
Source organism: Orthonyx spaldingii (assembly GCA_013397795.1). Taxonomy (NCBI): domain Eukaryota; kingdom Metazoa; phylum Chordata; class Aves; order Passeriformes; family Orthonychidae; genus Orthonyx; species Orthonyx spaldingii. Next base: position 400,714 of record VZTJ01011332.1, on the reverse strand, counting down.
TTTCTAATCATATTTGTCATGTCTTGTCTGAGTACTAAAACTGGTTTTTTTCCCCTTTTACTCAATTGGGTTATTTACTGTTATTTAAAGGACTAAAGTGTGGCTTGTCTGTTTAATTTCTTTAAAAAGTGTTTCTTGAATGACATACGCATTTTATCAGTGTTTTCACATCCTAAAAGAAATCCATTGTGATTTTCCTGGGATTCTCTCAAGGTCAACAGAAAGGCTAGCATTCACTCTTATTTTAGCTACATTTATGAGAAATGTGGCTAATCAGGGATAAGAAGGATCAGGTTTTGGAAGAATTATTAGGAATGTGTTACAATGTCACACAGATTAACCCATAGGTTGATAGATTTCCCCTGGATTTCCTCTTCAGATGAGTTTTGAAGTAGATAGGATGCTGCTTTGCAGAAAGGACTTGCTGGAGTCTTATAGTTATAGATTTTTATAGTTTAATAATTTGTAGCCAGTAAGTAGCTCCTTTCTTGTTGCATTCCTCTGAGCTGAAAAACAGAGTGATGTGATTGTAGATCAGAGTGACCAGGCAGGGCCATGTAAGCATTGTTTCTAACAGGTTTTGCTGAACAATTCTTTTCCTTACACACCATCTTTCCATATGAAAACTGCAAAGCTGATTATGACCTTTCTGTACTAAAAACATAAACCCAGCTAATGTGGTTGTGGATTTTTTGGGATCCTGGACTAAGACTCTTGCTCCGGTTTGGCCTTGATGCTTTCTGTGTCTTTGCTTACTCTAACTTCATTCATTACAAGCAAGGTTGAACTTGTTATTAGGATAGGGTATCTCCAGAGTTTTCAGCAGGCAGTCTGTTTTCTGAGAATGAAGTCAACAGAATTGCCTTCTTGAGCTCCCAGGATGGCTGATATTGGATCAACCTGAAGATCAGGATTAGTAGAGTGGAGCTGGTGCATACGTAGCAAGCACCCTGTCAAAACTGATTGGATCATTTTTACTTTTCCGATGCTGCAAACCCAGAAGCTATAAGGAATGGTCCATTGCTATAAAAATGCATTTTTTACTACCCCTATCATTAAATAGTGTCCTCTAAGGCCTGAAATATTTTATCTATTATGCCAATTTAATTTTAGATTGACTTCTGAATTAAAGATTATGTGCTTTCTTTATCTGTACTAATGAATATATTTTCACAGTAAGGATGATTGATTTTAAACTTTGTCTGCTCCATTAACCTGTGACAGCACATAGCATTAATCCCAAACTTCTCCAAGACTTAATTTTACAATTGAAAAATAAAAATGTTTGTCTTGCAGGAGAATATTTTTGGTCAGTTAATAAATATTTCAGATGTTGAGCCAAAACTCCATCTGGAAGTATCTGAGAACTAATGTCTGTGATTTTTTAAAAAGATTTTTTGGCATTTTTTTGGCAAGAACAGAAGTGATAATAGAATTGAGAGTGCCATAGCCAGATTGCACCTGGGGGAGGGGAGGAGTGCTTTGGTTTCTATGTTGCTGCTGCTGTGAATGCTGACATCCCTGAAATCTCATGAGGTTTTTTTGAGGGCTGCAATTAAGACTAAAATCTAGTTCATCAACACTATATAGCCCTAAAGGCAGTCTCTAAGCCAGAACAGACTCAAGGGATGTTTCATTCGAATTGTGCTTTTATGACAGGGGAGGTAGAGAGTAACTGTCTGGGCAATAAACAATTCTGTAACAACTGACGCTGTTTATTACTCCTGACAGTGGCAGGTGGATATCACTGTCACATGATACTGGCTCTGACCAAGGAGTGGACACTTTGGGTGTCTAATATGATATCCACAGTGACCAAGATTGGGCTCTTGTTAAGAAACAGGGACTCAGATTAGAATTTTCTCTGTTCAGTTTGGTTGGACAAGCCATCTATATCATGGCTTCCTTAATACTTTCTTATTCTTTTTTTTTTTTTTTTTTTTTTTGTCAATAAATCAAGTAAGTTTTACTTGTGAGTCTTGAGATAAGTGGTGGATTTAATTTTAGGAATTGTAAGAAAAATAGCAATTTCCAGTCTTCTGGAAAATACTTGGGTTTAGAGAGTAGGCTTTCTCTGATAGTGTCTGAAACATTTTTTTAACTGTTTTACATGGAAAAATCTAGGTGAAAACAATCAGCTACTAAATATGAGATCTGAAAACCTCTGGGCATGTGCAAGATCAGCAGAAATAATATAGATCACAAACTGAGTCAAAAGCACACATGGTATTGCTAAAAAGCAAGCATCCAATCAGCCATATGCACAAAGCTGTAGTTTGGAAGGTGCAAGAGTAAACTGCAAGGATTAGGCTTTCAGCCATTAGTACTTTTGAGCTCATTGCTTGAGTAATTGCTAGCCCAACTGAAAAGAAACAAGGAAACAGTTCAGAACATAACCTACAAAAGTCCTACAAGAAGGAGCGTGTACTGTGTTATTTGTTTATATGGTGGGTGAAGCAAGAAGAAATGCCTTTGAACAAAGAAATTCCTTCTCAGGTCTGTGTTAGCCCTTTTGTCCATGACGATATAGTGCTATAAATACTCTAAGCTAAATCAAATGCCGATGCAAATGAAATCTTCTTTTAGATAAATGTGAGAAAACAAGGAGGCTAATTTAAAAAAACAAAAAAACAAACAAACAAACAAAAAACCAAGCAAACAACCCAAATGAAAAACAAAACAAGAAAAAAAACCCTCAAAACCCCAACAACAAACAACCCATCTAAACAAAACACAGGATCACTAAAACAGCAACATGAAAAGCTCCTGGGGTATTGAAACTGTGTGGTCTGGGAGTTTTGAAAGACAGTGTTTTGAGTAGGGAGGTGAATATATTTCTGGGAGAAAACAGAGGACTCAAACAGATTCAGAGAAGTAGAAATCCAGGACTGTTTAGAGATCACCTCACAAGAAAAGGAAGAAGGTTTTTAAGTTGAGGTCCAGCTCAGAGACTTTGAGAAGTGATGAAGCTATTGTTGATTTTCTATATTATGTTCTCAGCAAAAATTCCCTCCTTCATTTAAGAAGACAAATCTACAATAATAGTCTTGTTACTTTGATATAATCCTTCTTACTTTATAAAATAAATAATAAAATGTACAAGAGACTATTTATAATTATTCTGCTCAATAAGGGGTATAACTTGATTATTAAAGTATCCAATAATGATTTTAGTCCTGACAGAACTGGAAGAAATTTCCCAAGGCAAAGCATTTGTGGACCTCTGTTTTATTCGTGGTTTTTACTGACATACCATTATTGAATAGGTATAGCACAGAACTACAGAGTGTACTCAGTATTTAGTTATCAAAGAGAGGTTTGGACATGGTATCTGGAGACCCTTACTACACATAAATATCATGTGCTTGAGGCACTTGATATGAATTTTTGGTCACTAAGATACTTGGAGAAAAAGATGTTTCTTTTAAATGAGGAAAAATTTATAAATTGTATATAATAAATAAATATGTGACAAACATACTTTACTTCTGTTCAAAGAAAGGCCTGATTCACATCACAATTAATGTTTCAAATGTTCCCCAAGATCAAGTCCTGAATCTTTATTTTTGCAATGTGCCAGTGATCAGATTGATCCTAAATTAAAGTTTTTGCTCCTTTGTCCTCTTTCTGCTTCAGGGTGATGTATAAATCATAGCATAGATAATGTAGTTTACTGCATAGATTATATTAGATGTGTTATATTGGTTTACTTCTGTGTTTGGGAATAATCAAATTCCATGCTTCAAGATATTGCTTGGTCACTTTTTATCACAAAACAATTATTGTAACCTAGCTTCCTGGAAAGGATTTTACAAGCGTCTTTCGATTTCATCTGTCTGGTAAACTTCATTCAGTAGAATAATAGATTAGAAACCTGTGTTTGTAAACTTTATTCAATATAAAAGACTACAGCTCTCAGCAGATGAATGACTGGTCAGTGGCAGTCTTAGACACAGACAGACCGGCCCATCAACAAAATTTGGGAGGTTCTTGAAGAGATAAGGCAATCTATGGCATTACAGTAGGGAGAAATCTAACAGTGTTATTTTCAGTTGAAATATATTCAGTTCATTTCACAGGGCAAATAAACATGGTAACAAAAATTTTGGTGTTTTTGGTAAACCTGCTTCAAATCCTTAAGAAACATACAATTAATATTGACAGTGAGGTGTTTCCTACTTCGAATTCCTAAGTAAGAGCAGCAGGATGACATCCAGGCTTTAGACTCACAAATGGTGAAGTTGTCAGTCTAGGATTTGTCGGTAAGAGTATGTCACCCATACGTACTCTTAGATTTATAACATCCTTTTTATGATGACTATAAAATAATTTTGATTATGAGACTAACTTACCTTTTTATGTAGTGTTTAATTGCTTTTTGTATGAAAATAGCACTAAATTGGCAAGAAATTTATGAAAGATCCTGTAATACTGAATTATTTACTGACAAGCCCTGTAGTTTTGTACCTGTTAGTATCTGTAAAAGTTGATTTTTATATTAACAAATATAAAATCCATTCCAAGAATGCACCCTAGCAATGTTTGGGAACAGTGAATTCCAAAGTTTAATTATATATTGTACTCATGCTGATGTCTATTGTAGAGACATCATTGTATTTTAGCTGTTTTAAATTTTCTCAGGAATGACTTTGTGGAACAAATATTTTTTGTGATACAGGATTAAGGAAGAAAAAAAATAAAGCGGGAGAGACTATAAGCAATTACAAAAAGTTACAGCACCAACCTCAACATCTTGTCTGAGTTCAGTTTCAATATATTTTGCTTCTTGACGTTGAAACTAAGAAGAGATTTCTCTTAAGGCTTGGACAATGCCTGAAAGATCCTCTTATAAGACTGAGTACTGAAGAGAGGTTTTGAAGCTTAGAGGAAGACAGATCTATCTTCATAAATATTGCAGGGAGAAACAGTTATCTCCTAATCATGTGAGAAACCTTATTTAGATTGTTTTCTCTAGATGTTGTTGGTTCTATCTTATTTAAAAATAGTCTTGCACAGATGCTTATCCAGAGCAGCTCTGATGGCCTCATATGACTCTGATGCTGCAGCTGAGCTTGTTTGGCAAGGGAATTGTTCCAGCTGGTTAATTCCTACCAATTGGTAGGTTTTTGTCATCAGGTGACACTCCTGATGTCCCTTGACAAATGCTGCTGTAGAGCAATCCTATTCCTTACAGCTGACCAAGTGTGGTGGCACTTCTTCCTTTAGTGTGTGGTTGTATTTAGTTGTACAAATTTGGACTTCACATTTGATGCCTCCTGGAGGAATAGTTTGACTAGGCTTCTGTGTCATTGCTCAGGAAATTCCCCCCCAATCTTTGTGGACTTGCCAAATGAGCCAGTCTCAGCTGGTACAGATAAATGGGGTCTCCCCACCTCTGCTTTCGGTGAGCACCATGTTGTTGCCCAGACACATGTGGATGGGAAACAATCACTTGCTACTGTTGACACAACGAAGGTGCAAATCACACAACCAATGATTGTTTTGTGTATGCCCTATGTGCATAGTAGGAGGAATTGGGAGTGCCTGACTCATGTTTTGCCAGCAATTAGAAAATTTTCCTTATATAAGAAACAAGGTAATTTCAATGTGTTGAGGTCTGCTCATGTCTTCCCCACTGATTGCAAAACTAGATTTTCACTGGCTCTGTTTTCTCTGACTGTATTATATGGCTCTGAACCAAGTACTAGCAAAGGGCTACACTATTCTCTGTCCATTGTATGACAAAACTAGATAATTCTGGTCCTTAATTGTAAAGTTGTAGCTATCTCAATAACTCTCTTCAATGGAGACTACATTCATTACACCATAATACCGTCATCCTTTCCAGATCTTCCTTCCCTACAATCTCCTAAATATAAGAGCATCTTTTCTTTCAGTCCCTTTGAAAGATTGATTTTTTATCTGCTGTTCTTGCTGATATTTTTCTTCGATTGCTATAAGAATCTCCATCCTAAAGTTAATATTGTGATAGATAGACACCAATAGATATTAGATAGATAGACATTATATAGACATCAATAGATACTTAAAGTTAATAGCTACCTGTTAGTCATGCAACTATGATCAACAAGGATCACACTAACTTATATTTAATTAGAGCATATCTTATAAAAAAATGTAGCTCACTGCAGCCTCCCCCAACAAAAACAACAAAGAAAACCCTATGCTTTATTACTATTTTCAGTATGTATCTTCAAGTTCCAGTTAGTAACTTTCTTTTGCTTGTCAATGATTAGTCACTTAGTATTTTTTTCTCAAGGTCCTTAGACACATATAATACGACACTTTCTTTTTGATAAGGAAAAAAGATGGAGCTCTCTATGCATCTCCTCATTACATTTTTTTTAGACTCTTCTGTGTGTATTTCTCAAAGTCTTGTCTACAAAGTAGATTTTGTTGTAGTTTAAAATCAATCTTACTAATTCCATTATTGCGGGGAAAATATTCAATCTAACTTGCCTTGACTGTTCTACTTACATTGTCTAGAATTTCATTATATCTTCTAGTGGCAGTATGATCATTTGAGAAGTGCATCCACATCATTTACTTGTCTAGACAGCTGTGTGGAAAGCAGAAGAGTCATACCATAAGAAATTGAGTCATGTACAGAGCTGGAGAAGATTAGGACTGTGTTTATGAATGTTGCTGTAATATAAATAATGCTTAGTAAGTCTTTCAAAATCTGCAACCTTGCAAAAAAAGTAGCAAGTTTTTGTTTGGTAATTTTCCACTTGATGAGCCCTTCCTGTGTCTCTTAAAGGTCTTTTTAATAGATTAGAAAAAAAATCTCAAGCTATATTTCTTTAAACAGCCATTCTGCCTTTGTTTCCAGTCCCAATTAGGTACCATGTACTGAAGTTATGACACACTTTCTTAGTTGTTTTTTTATTCTTTGGGTTTCTTTTGACATGAGCAGGAAGTTAGAAAAAACCTCATTACTATTAAGCAGTTGAAAAGCACAAACTATATCACAGAAAATTTCTGGATCTAAAAGTATTTTGGGAGACATGTAAAAGTGTTTGTGATTCAGGTAGTTGTCTGTTTCCTTCAAAGACATTAAAAACCCAGACTGACTAACTAGTAGGTGTTGCTTAGTCACAAAATCCTATGTGTAGTAATCATAGGTTTAGACTATTATTCCACTTATATTTTCATTAGTGCTATAAACTTCCCTGCACAGCAGGATTGAGAGGCAAACTACATCTTGTAGAGGAATTTCAAAGTAAATATATTCTTTTCGCTGATGTGTTGAAGTTGAAGAGCTTACAATACCATGATGATCCTTAAAAATACAGTGTGAAACAATCCAAAAAGAGGATGGGGGTTTTTGCATCTGGAGCTCCTATCTCAGTTAAAATTGGGCGTCATATTTGACTTTTGTTCCTTCCTCTCAACAAATGCTGTGAGATTTGACACCAAAGTAATCTAGATAAAAAATATATTTCCTGATTCCTGAATTAGCATGAAAATTTTTGGTTTGACTTTCTAGAAGACTAATGATTCAGAAAGTATTATTCTGTACTATAATATTTGAATTTTGGTTTTATACAATTAACAACCCTTTTCTATGATCATGTGTGTCATATACAGAGATGCTTAGTCCCAAACAAGGATTTCAGCATCCCAGAACACATCTGAAAGATGTCACAGAAAGATTATGAGTTTTATGGATTCCCAAGCCTGAGTAGCTCCGTAGAGGTATATGGCCTAATGTAAACAATACAGAATTTTATATATATTTCAAGATGGTCTTATTTTAAGTCAGTACTTAAACTCAAGTTATGAAATTCAAAAAACATGAAACATTGGTATTATCTTACAAGTTTGGGACATTGGATTAAAATTTACTTTACAGATTGGGTAACAAATGCAGAAGATCAGGAATACGATTCCATAAAAGACTGAGTCTACTGAACCCTCTTTAAAATAGGTATGATTTTCACCTTGTCATGATCTTGGTGGGCATGTTCAATATTGTTAAAAGTTGTTCAGACTTACAGAAAAAAGGTCTGCCACCCAGACAACGACAGAATTTTTCTTGAGGAAGAAGCAAAACAACTAACATTTTCTTTCCAGCTGGGCTTTCCTGAACTTTGTTTTACTTTGTTTTATGTATGAGCAATCAAAATAAACCAAAGGGGCCTTGGCTCTCAAAAAGTGAGATAGAATCAATGCCATAAAATATTTTTTCCTGTTATTCACAGTCCTAAGCTTTAGGTACCATATGCTTGATTGAATTAAAGAACCTAAAATGGTGGAAAGCACAAGTAAATCTGTATAGCTGTGGAATTGTGAAACAGTCCTAGTTCAACAAATATTAGAAAGCTGGAGCTGTAATGGACATAGCAAATGTTAAGCTGCAACTAATTTGAAGATCTCTAAAGCTCTGATGTTAAAAAGGAGTCAAACATAAATTAACCAGGAAAACACAATGGTGAGTGGCTAATTGCTCCACTAACATGATGATGTGCAACTCTTGGGAAACTTTAAGACTCTGACCAGAATGGGGGCAAAGACTGATACTGGGCCACAAAAAACTCATGGGATTCTTAACAGAATGTGGGATGTTTTGCTTGCAAATTGTCGGATGAAATTCAGTCTATGTCCTTTATAACTGGCTGTCATATCATGCAGTGGTACTTATGTAACTACTTGTAGGATATTAAGTGCTGCCTTTCAATTAAATAGTTTCCCATTGAGTGGGCAAGGGTAACAACTGGTGAGCTTTTTTAGATCCTGCAGCTTAGGATAATAATAATGAATGGAACCTCCTGGTTCATTAAACCCAAACTTATACTTCTGTAGACCATTTGTATTTTAATATTTTTTAAACAAATTAAATTCTGTATTAAAGCTACTTTTTTTTTTTATGCTCAACTATAGAGGCATTATTATTGAAGACCAGTTGGACAGGGAAATCATGATGCAGTGGGTTTTTTGTCCCTAAGATTAACTCAGGTGGTTACAGCATGGTGTTAATAACACTCAGGTCGTGGGTTTTATCCCTGTATGGGCCATTTGCTTAAGGGTTGGACTCAGTGGTCCTTGTGGGTCCCTTCCAACTCAGAATATTGTGTGATCTTTTAGTCACATAATCTTTTAGTCACATAAAAAATCTATTCTGTTCGTAAACCACTGCTTTCTCTACCAGCTAAAATTTTTATTTTAATAACTCTTAAACTTCCATAACATTTAACTTGTTTGCTCTATTTATATATGTCAAAAAACAGTTTCTTCAAAACACTTTTTTATTTTGGAGTACTATCAGATTCTTTTATTTTTCTGTATATTTTAATTCTTTCAATCATCTCAGACATTTAGTTAGTCTTTCTGAACACTGGTGGTTGCAATCTTGCATTTTAGATGTGATCTTAGTGCTTTATGTTTCTTTATTGAAAATATTGTTTGATACTAAAATTAGTATTTTTAAGCACGACTTAGAAATTACTTGCAGTCAGTCTCTAATTTACTGTTTTTCACTGTTTTTCTAATGTTTCTTACCTATTGTGTTTTCAAGTCTTTCAGTTTTATTGCTGACAGTCTTGAGAAAACCTAGTACTGAATATTGAAAGTATACGCCTAATTGACAACATTTTGGCAGAGAATGTTTTATTACCCTAGGCTGGTGATTGGTGATCCTTCTTTCATTCACGCAATCCTGTGGCTGACTTCATTATAAACTCATCCATAAAGCTATTCCAGTATCATAACCAATATATTTATCTAAGATGAATTCAGATGTCATTATATATAGTGAAGCATATATATAACCATGTAAGTGAATTTATATGCATATATAAATTGTACATATAGTTGTCTTTCATTTACATTCTCAACTATAAGCTCCCTCTTGTCGTTTTAGGGCTTTAGATTACATCTTGGGTAATACACATTGCAGGTAACTGCGCCTTTCAGTCTGCGGTACATTTTTAAGAGTAGTGTTGTAAGTTATTTGACTGGTTTTCACAGTACATTTTGACTGATGAACTAGAAGAACACAAAACCAGCTTTGTCACATAATAAAATAGTTCAATTTGTATTTTAGACATAAATATACATAGGGATAATAAAGCTGTGTTAATTGATATGATGATTTATCTTTCTGGACATGGTTGAGAGTTTGTTAGCTTAACTTATTAAAAGCTTTTCTCACTGAATTAGAAATTAAACTTTAATCCTATTTGGTGAAGAGAATGCCAAAACATATGTAGTGATAAATAATGTAATGGTTATAATAAAAGCATAGGTCAGTGATACAATCTTGATCTATTGGTGACTTCTATATTGAAAAAACATTATAGAGTTGCCAAATGTAGGATCATTCTTACAGGAACAAAAGAACTAGATTATGTTTTCAGAATCCTTTATGGAAAAAACAATGCTCAAGTCTGTGCAGAATGGAAAATACTTATACTGCGGTAAAATTTCCTATAGCTTACAGGACATCTGTGTGATATCTTCCTTGAATACCTGGAGATAAATCAAAAGAATTTATTAGAAATCCTGACAAGTGAGGCACAACAGTGACCTTAAAACTTCATCTCCTCAAAGATGGTCTGGATAATTAATATAAGAATTATATTTTATATATATATATGTATATGTATAT